>APFE030050975.1:222510-243545 GCA_000404065.3 Pinus taeda
GTTCAATTTTTGGAACTCCTCAATGTGCTCCATTATTGAACCCTTTTGTTTGAGACTTATCAATTGACTAAAAAAAGTGTTTCTTTTTGTATGCTCATAATGTGCTATCAATTCTTCCATAAAAATTGCCCAAGTGATAAATTGTTTACGAGAGAAAATCCATTGATAGCATACAAACTGATTTGGTTCCAAATATAAAGTTGCAATATGTACCTTTTGTGTGTTTTGCACATTATTGAGATTGTAAAATTTCTCTATCTGTAATATCCATGTCGCGGGATCCTTGCCATCAAACTTCCTCATATCGATTTTTGGAATATGATGGGTCTTCAATCCCACATTAGAGTCTATGGAATCATGATTAACATTTCTTTTGTTCTCATCATGAGTTTCCTTTACTACCCTTTCACCCTTAATGACCATTTCTTGTAGCAGCTTATTCATATTTATCTTCAATTCGTCCATGTCTGTCTTCAAATCTATCTTCCAATCGTCCATGTCTGTCTTCAAATATGTCTTCCAATTGTCCATCTTAGCTTCCATACCATTCATCTTAGCTTCCACGCTCTTTATCTTAGATTCCATGCCATTTATCTTAGCTTCTGTTAGCTTTTGTGAGGCTGACATTTTTTTGCACTTGGTCTTGTAATTTTGATATATCATGTAGCATTTCTTCCTCTTCTTCATGAGTCATGCTAGAGCTTTTAGGTTCCTTAATAGGTGTTTGCATTTTCTCTCCTCGGGGCATCAGTTACCAATAATAATGCTCTACTAGCCCTTTGAATTCCTTCAAAATAAAATTTCAAACCAATCTTAAGCAAAAATTTAAAATAATCTACACACCTTTTTTTTCTTTGTAGGAGCTCAATATTGCCTTTGATGTATCTCTATACTTTCAAAATGTCCAGTTCTGAAATTGTGACTAGTGGTAGCCCTCTGTGCCCTCTTTCCCATGCCACCAGTCTGATCCAAATTGGATTCTCCAAGGAAGCGTTATGTGAAAACTCCCATAGTGACTTGATTATAGACTAGTTTAGTAGAGCGAACTTGTACGACGTGCCATGAGTCACTGTTTCGACCTTTAGCTCTAAAAAATATAGAAAAGAAGCTACGATCCATCCTATTTCTGTACCTTCTTATGAAATTTCAATCCAATGCTCAGAGAAAAACTTATGACGATTTTCCCCAGGTCACATGTTTGGAATGTAATTCAGGAGTCTGCAAAAAGACCAACTTCCTCAAATCATATCTCCGCAAATATAGTGCAAAAAGCTCGGAAATTCGGACCCGATATTTAGAGCGATGTCTTCTAAAATGGGTTTTTTTTTCAACTTCTGAAATGTCGCAGAAAAAAAATTTATAGCGAAAATGCCACAATGACCTGTTTGGAGCAGCGAAACCCTAGAATCCAAAGCTCTAATACCAAATGTTATGAAACCAGCTCAAGAAAAGGTAGAAAATACAGATCAACGCCTTAGAATTCAGCCTCTTCGAGGGGGCAACCTCCTTTACATTACATAAATGAACAATTCTTGGATGATTCAAATGAAAAACCTCCTTTCTATATATAGGAGTCTAAGGAGTCACAATATAACCCAGCCGACCTAACAATAATAATATAAAGCCACAACAATAACAGTAGAGGGATTCTATGGGGCACAGTAATAACAATATGGGGATAATAGGGGCACAACAATATTGATAAGGAGTATAACTACAAGCCCACGGGGCTTTGGATTGACGGTGAATGGGTGCGCTGTTAAGGCACTCCTTGCGATAGGTCACCGGTTCAAATCCCCCGTGGGTACTTAGGTTAGTCTTAACATAGAAAAAAAAAAGGAGTATAACTACAATAGCAATGGGGTAATCACTAGTATTATAGGGACCCAAAAAGCAAACAGAGCAGCATGACATAGACCCACAGGCAACGTCCACTCGCATCAAACATCCAAGGGAACAAGAGAAATGAGGGTCGAGGAAGAAATCCAAGGCCACTAATATTTCGTTGGACCTAATCACCCTCATAGAGGGAGATTTGCATGACATTGGAGACATGGTGCAGGATGTCACCATGGAGGCCCTATAGCAGTTTGAGAAGTAGTAGCAATTAATATTAGGGGCCATCTAGATAGGTCTACATGAGCTACAGACCCACGTGTCACAAGATGGCATGGTGTCCAATAGCCTTTCTATCGACGCTTCTGAAGCTACTGAGATGCTTCGTGTGAAGGTCTCCAATGCGATAGTGCTGCCAGATGGAGCACTAACCATGAAGAATGAAGTTGACAGGCCGAATGTCAGTGCCCTCAAGGGAGTGGGGTTGAATCTGGAAATGCTCCCTAGCAAGGCACTTCACCTATTGCAGGATGGAGTGATTGCAGAACTAAAGGCCCATGAGCACTATGCTCTACAGGTGATCAAAAAGCATAGGATTAAAAATGAGCAGATGGCCCTACAGCAAGACTCTGCCATCACCATTGTGACTGAGGTAACTGACCAAAATAGGTGTATAATTCAGGCTGTGGAGGAGGCATGCCAAATGGTCCTAGATTTGGCCATTCCTGAGGAAGAACTAGTCGAGGTACACATCCGCAAGCTTGCTATAGGGGTGCGTGATGCTCGTAGAAAGATGGATAGGATTCAGCTAGAGCTGAACCTACATATTACAGAATTACAGTTGAAGGTCCACCCTTCAACTACACCAGAAGTAAAGGAGCACCATGTAACCACTATCACAAAGGTGATAGGAATGGTCAATAGTGTAGTAGCAAAACACACACAACCTTTTGAACAGTCATTCGAGGTCCTTACGAGCCTACATGAGGACCCTAATGTACAGCGACTGGAGATAGAAGTGTAAGAACTGCGGCAGTGCTATGACGAGGTAAAATGCACAATGCAAACCATCACATTCACACATAGACTGGAAAATCCACAGGAGGCCAAGCAGTTGAAAGAACAGGTAGATATAGCGCATCACAAAGAGGCAGTGTTGAAGCTATGATTGAATCCCTGCTTGGATGAGGCTTATACGGTTACGACCTCTATTAAAGGAAATCTTGTGACTCTGAAAGCAACTCAGCAAAAGCTTCAAGCTGACAGTGTAGGATCCATGACCGAGAAAATGGTTGAAGAGCGAAGTAGGCGGATGCACAGTGCACTGCCAAGGTTGCAGTCACACAGGTCGAGTGGGAGGTCTTTGCGCTAATATCTTCGCACTCGTAGATAGACTCGAGGGCGAGTTATGATGTTTGTGTTGGGGGCCTATTGGGAACGGGAACCCCCAAGGAAAATTTTGGGGTTAAAAGCCCAGGTTTTCGGTCAATTGTGTAATAAAGTTGTAAATTCTTCGCATTTTATGGTCATGGAGCACGAAGGTGTCATGAGTCATAAAGGGTTGTCCACCCTTATTTTGTAAAGTGTAAAGCTAGCTATAAAGATCCACCCATGGTCCACAGACCATAGGATTGTAAAAAAGAGCTAAGTAAGTAAGCTCTAAGTAGTTAGAAGTCTTTAGCAAAGAATGGAGTGAAGAGTCTTGATAGTGAAGTCTAAGTGTTTCGGGTCTTATCGTAGGTAGAGGCTCTGCTGCTGAGTGCACATAGGCCTAGGGTAGAAGTCCGCAACTGAGTGCGCAGACCCTTGTAGCTTTGTGCGCAGAGCGGATAGAGTCTGTAATAATTTGGAGATATCAATAAAGAGAAGTATTCTACAAATTTTGTGTCTTTATTTCATGTTAATGCATCTACTTATACTTCGTTTTGGGTTTGATTTACAATGTTTATGTAATGCATGAATATATGTAATTATATTGGGTAAATGAATGCAAGTAAGAATATCAGATTACATGGCGCTAAATGTGATTGTTTAGTAAGATAAGTAAAACACTTCACATAGCTTGGGAACCTGTACAATATGCTGTCATAGTGGCGCAAAAGTACCGGGATCATAGGTTAGGGTTGCGTGAAGGTCAATTGTACTCCTTTGCGAAGGTACTGAAGGATAAACCAAAGGTCTAGACTAACAGAGCATTGGAACTTAGCGACACGCGTGAAAGTAAGGACAGAGGACCAACATCACGACCATCTTAGGGTGCGGAAAGTTGGCTCTAGCATCCCCCCATACTAATTCGGGTGAGACTTCAGTCCTTGCCCTTTGGCTAGCTAATGTTGAACCTAGGTCAAGCCCCATGTAGCCAACACATAGCATCCATGAGATGCTCGAAACTAGAGGAGGATTTAACCTCACGAAATTTAGAGGGCTTAAGGGTCACCTTCTTCATGTTCCAATGAAAATTCAAATAAATTATAGGTGGAAGGGAATGACCAATTACCTAGTTTTCTTGGAGAAGATGAAAACAACGATGGGGGGAGGTTCCAAAATGGCTGAGTGGTTGGATGATGTTTGTAGAAAAGATGAAAGGCAAGGGTGTTTACATAGGGAAATAATACGAAACTTTAAAAAATTCCAGGAAGGATGGGTTCTTATAGATGAATATGGGACAAAGGTCAGTTGACATGGGATGATGTCATGGGAGGACAATTGGTAAAAGGGGATTGGGTGGTGTTAGGCAGTAGGTGGATGGGAGTGGGAGGAGGGTAGAGATGTTACCATTTTAATTTGAATTCCTCAATCACTTGAATTGGCACCAATGGACTAACCATTATGGATGGTGGTCCCCACCATCCTCCAACGGGTACGAAAGTGGGATGCTGGATCCATCATTTACCCTCCAAAATTAAATTGGATTGTTGGATTCGTGGGCTCGCCAAGTTGACATGTCAACTCTAAGGGGTAGCAACTGACTATCACCCACACAAGTTACCCCCATGAAATGTTATCGAGGGTAGGTCAAGCATAGATGGAGAGTGATATGCCCATAAACTAGTACTTGGATTTTAACCAAACAGGCATGTATGCTCTAATTTTTCACATTAGCCTATTGCGCTTACCTAGTGGGTGGTCGATGAGCATGGGTTTGAACCTTAGAACTTCTACCATGGCGCTAGGGCCTCATAATTCCCCCCATTACTTATTTAGTAGATTTTTTAAATAGGAATCTTGAATTTGATATGTCATTCCTCTCTACATAAGAAATAAAGGGCAAGAACAAGGACATTAGGATCAACAGGTACAACGGGTGGTTTTTACAAGTATGGAGTTGCATGTATTATTTCCTTACTAGTTTGGGCATGCATGGCATATGCATGTGATTTCTTAGTCATGATCTGTCATTGACATGGAGGATTGCCTGGATTGATAGTGGTTTTTCCTAGCCTTGACATTTCCTGAATAACCATGGTGTTATGGGAGTCTTTCCCTTTTGTTTTCTGGTTGGTTCTCATGTTCCTTTGGCTATGGGTTGAGTTATTAGTTCATGGAGCCTTGGTTGGAAAAATTCTCTAGAGCCTCGTAACAACTTGGGTTGAGTTATTAGTCCTAGAACCTTGGTTGGAAAAATGCTATGGAGCCCTCAGTGGATTGAGTTAGTAGTCCTAGAGCCTTGGTTGGAAAAAACACTCAAGAGCCATGGACAACATGGATAGAGGCCAATCTAGTGATGGTTAGTGATGTCCGACTATGAGGTGGAATCACTAGTTGAGGTTGAGGTGGTTTGGCTTCTTTAGGCCCTGGATGGTTTTGATTGATTTGTTTTATGAGATCCCACATTCATGCTTCGAATATGGCATGGGGTGACTAGTTGAAAGTAATATTTGGTTTAGCCCAATCTATGGTCTGGTGGTTAGTGGAAGTCCCATACCTCATCAGCCTATACAATCATCAATAAGAGACATCTTCCTCGTTGCTATTTCATGGCTAAATATACTTGTTTATATGTGGCTTATATGGCTGTTATATCCTTGATATTTATGTTGGTTATATGATGGTTATGAGTGAGTTTTTTGACAAGGAAAATGTATGTATCTATATTTTTGCTGGTTATATGCTAGTTATGGGTGAGTTTTATGGCAGTGAAAATGTATGGCTCTCATCATGTTTTGGTTAATCACTAAACGTACAATGAATATATGGCTTAATAGATAATAATGCAATTATTGTGATGAGGCAAAAATTCTTCTTAGTGATTCTTAGATAAGTGTGAGACCCCTATACTCAAATTTTTTGTTTAAACTTAGAATGCATATTTTTGACATGTTTGAAAAAATGCCTAGCATGGCTAGTAAGGGTCTAGTCAAGTAATTTTTCAAGTATTTGTATTTGTATAATTTTTTTGATGTTACTTTTCATTTATGGGAGTTTTGTGGAGTTCTGGGCTGTGGCCTGAGTCCTGACCCTTAAAAAGTGGCACAAAAATTAGAGTCCCTTGCACAAAACTACCTAGAAAAGTTCCCACATATAGGCATGCCTTGCTATGGGAGTGACTTGAAGTTACCAGTCACATGCATGCCCATTTCAAGGGAGCGACTGAGAATTTAATGTAGAAAAATGTCAGTTTTTCTGAGGTGTTGGTCACTTGGATGGGTTGGATGGCTCCTGGGGGTTCTGTTGCATGTGTAGAAGGTCAGGTTGGTTGTGTTTCATTAGTTCCACTTTCTTAACTAATGCATAGGGAGTTGAATCATATCATAGTAACTCTTCGTCACATGTTTATCCTGGTTGGCTGGTTACTTGGGTAGATGTGGAAGGAGGTTGTTACATGTATTATGTTGTGTTGTACATAGGATGTAGGTGTAGGTGTTGTGTCATACATAGGATGCAGGTGTATGTGTTGTGTTGTAAGTTGGGTGTAGGTTTACATGTTGTATTTTAGGGGTAGGCACACGTATTGTATGGTGTTGTATTTTGTGTGTTGTTGTATATGTGTGATGCATTATATGTGTACGATTATGTGGTTGAAGAGAAGGAATTAGGTGTTTTTAAGGTATGGAAACTAATCTGTTGTGTGTATGGAAGGGACAAAGGATAAAGGTAGAAGCTAAGGATCGATTAAAGGATAAGTATCAATACTTTATTTCAGTTTTATTATGCATGTGATCTATTGTTCAGGTTTATGATGGTTATATGTGATCTATGATTTTGATTATGATGGTTGTGTTTTGAGCTAACTGGATGTGATATGTTTATACATGATGATTTGATCAAGATATAATTTGCTTGTTGTGACAGGAAGTAAAGAAAGTTACAAGTGTACCTTATTGATGAGCCATCAATGAGGTATGATTTTAATTTAGCTCAATTTGTTTTGAATCTAATGGAAATTATGTGCTTGGTACAAGAAAGCATGGAAAATTCTTAGGTTTGGGTGGTTGAAACTAATTGCAAGAATTAGTAGCATTAGTGAAATAAATTGGAACTGGGAACAATCTGCTGGTAAAGCCTTCGAGAGAAATGTCGTTGTGGGACAATGGTATCCAATTTTTTCCACTAATTTTCATTATCATGCTATGACCGATATGATGGTGTTGAGCCAGTAATATTCCTTGGTTGGTTGACTTTCTGATGCGAGGAATCCTTTCCAAGGGATGGATTTCCCGGTAAAGGGGATGCTAGCGAACTTGGAGGGTGAGTAAAAATACAAAAGGGGGTGACCAGATTGCTCAAGAGACTGTGTAGCAGAGAAGAGAAGATGAGGGATGGATTTGTTTTGGTCATTAGCATTTCTAGATGGAATCAGATGCACATTGGGAGTGTGGCATAGGATCATAGTGTTAGACATTGGATGCAGGTTGAACTTTGGAAGTGGATTCTAGACTTCTAGGGAGAGAGGTTAATCTTGGTACTACTTTTGAGGGTGGAGGTGTGAGCCTCTAGATATTATTGTTACTAATAAATGCATTGTATCCATTTTTTTGTTGGTTGAGAAAATGTTCATGTGTGTCTATGTTTATTATTGTAAATAATGCAATGGGTTGTGTTATAAAGCTCCAATAAATGGTATGTTTGTCATATTTTAGTAGTTTGATTCATTGTAAATACTGCAAAAGGTTGTGTTATAAAGCTCCATAGGAAGTATGTTATTATTTCAGTAGTTTGTTGGTTTATTGGTGTCATTTAACACTGAGGATGGTTTTCCCCCAAAATAAATAGATATATATATATATATATATATATATATATAATATATATATATATATATATAATATATATATATATAATATATATATATATATATATATATATATATATATATAATATATATATATATATATATCTATATATATATATATATATATATATATATATATATATATATATATATATATATATATATATATGGGGTCATGGGACACATATTCCAAGTTGAATGATGGAAAAAATATCCTAGTGCAGATGTTCATTTGGTTTATTAATGCAAAGGGAAATTGGCAAAGGCGATAGAAAAGGATTTGAAAAGGCACGAGGCATTAATTGGCATTTTATCTATGAAAATAACATAAATTAGGAGAAAAGGAAGGTGAAATATCACAGGTTGCATCTGGGGAGGAAAATGAAGGAAAATAATGGAAAAATCAAGAAAATAAAAGCCTTATTAATAAAAAGGCTTATGAGGATCAGTTGGTACCTTTTATCAGTTCATAGACTTCTTTCAGTTCAATTTTGGGGCTCTCTCTCTATTCTCTCTCTCTCTCTCTCTCTCTCTCACTCTTGGACACTTAGAGTTTTCTTGGATCACTTCAACATTGGATCAAGAAAAGTAAAGAAGGAAAGGGGAAGCAAAAGATCAAGCAAGGAGAGTAGGACCAAGTAGATACAACGTGATAATTTGTAGGTATCAAGTTGCATGTATGATTTCCTTGCTAGTTTTGGCATGCATGGTTATGCATGTGTGTTCTAGGTTCTCTTACTATCATGGGCATGGGTTTTTCCAGGTGTGATAATGTTCTTTAGCCTTTCTTTTCCATTTATGGATGACCATGGTGTGATGGGGTTCTCATGTTTTCGTTGAGTTGGTTCCAGATGGATTCACAACTGAGTGAGGTGGTTTATGAAAGAAAGAAAACATGGCTTAGTGATCCCTGAATCAGACTGTGGATTGTGGTAAAGCGTTGGCCTAGTAAACCCTGAACTAGATTGTGGGTTATGATAAAGCTAGATTTTGTGTTACCTCGGTGAGCCTAAGAATCCTCAGACTGATGAATGACATGATATATGGTAAAGCCAAGAGGCAAGTGCCCTCAATTAGGATTAGAAATCCTTGGTTAATGAATGGAAGTATATATAATAAATCTTGTATGATGGAGTCTCGATTAGGCCAAGGGATCCTCAACCATTGAATGGCAGGATGTATGATAAAGCCCAAATACTAGGAGACATAAGAATTCCTCACAATATAGGTGGAGAAATCTGGTGGCATTCATGCTTGTTTAGGGCCTAGTGATTTGGTAAGGATTGTAGTAAACCGTGATTCTATTGATGAGGGTGAGGTGGTTTAGCCTCGAGAATCCCTACTTGAATTTAGCTATGAGTCCCGCATTGATGCTTGGAATATAGCATGAGGTTGATTGGCTGAAAGAGAGATTTGGTTCAACCAATCTATGGTTAGTGGTACGTGAAAGTCCCAAACCTGGTTGGATTTTGTATTTATTAATAAGAGTTTCTTCTCCTTGGTATTTCATGTTTAAATGTACTTGTTCATATGTGGTATTTATTGTTGTTGTATCCTTGTTATTTTTTTTGGCTATATGTTAGTTATGAGCATGTTTTATTATAGTTATAATGTATGGCTCTCATCATGTTTTAGTTGATAAATGAATGAACAATGAATATATGACCTAATATATGATAATGTAACTAATGTGATAAGTCATCAATTCTCCCTTATGAATCTCAAATAAGTATGAGATCCCTATGCTCAGATATGTTATTATGAGCTATAGATTACATGTTCATGATGTGTTTGACGAAATGTCTATCATGGTTAGGCTTGGTTAGGTTGAGTCCTTGATCAAGTTTTTTGTTAGAGGAATTTTATTGGTGTCATTTTTTGCCTTGTAAATTCTCATCAAGTTCCACATATTGATATGGATACTAACCCTAAAAAAGTGGCTTAAATCTTGCAGTCTTTGACACAAAACTACCTGAAAAAGATTGTATTCTCTCCCTTGCAGGTATTGTGGGAGTGACTGGAGGGTTCCTGTCACATGGAGGCCTTGTCATGGGAGCGCTTGGGGATTTAATTCATTGAAGGCTAGGTTAACTCAAGGGTTGGGCACATAGAGTAGTGAATTAGCTCCTAGGGGTCATGTAGCACCTGAGGGAGTTCTGTAAATGTTGGTTCATCGGTTCCACTTCCTTAACTGCACTTAGGGAGTTGAATCATATCATAGTAACTCTTCGTCACATATTTACCTTGGTGGACCAGTCAACTTGGGTAAATGTGCGAGGAGGGTGCTACACATTTCAAAAGGCATACTCACTTATTCACTCAAAGTACATGTTCAATTCTCCCTTGTTCTAACCATCACAACCAACACAAATATTTAAAAATCATTGTAGTTAGGCCTTAATTTTGGAAGGGCTCTTATTCCAAATAGTGCAAAGTCTAATTGGAACTTTTCATCGAGGAGACCCCCTTAAATGTTGGTGGGTTCCAACACCATCAACTTCTAGCACTATCAAAGGACTTGTAATTGAAGAGAATTTTTTTGGAATATTACTATGTCCAAATCATTTAAATGTCCAACATTTCAAGTGGACACTTCTCCAACTAGGCTTTTGTCCCTAATGATGGGTGGATTCTCTACTCAAAAAGTTGGACATTTCAAAACATTGGACATGCTATCATTCCAAAAATATTCTCTTCAATACGATACACTATGAAAGGAGTATACATATATCAATATAATATTATAAATTTTGAAAAAATAGTTGTGTATAAGAACAATTCTTTCTCTACAATTCTATCGATTTTTTGTTGGGTTGTGTTATATTCTTTCCATGACTAGCCCACATAGTTAACTGGGGTGTTAGAGGGGGGGTGACAACCACCCCTGTCCAGGGGTTTTAGAGGGGTGGGTATCCCCCCTCTACAGGGTTCAGGGCAGCGCCCCAAGAGTTTCTTTATTGGACCCTATATTAGGTTGGGCGGACCTACCTATAGTTTTGTGCATGGTTTTCACACATGGTTTTGGATGAGATGGTTTTCGGTCCATGGTATTGGATGCTTCGACATGTATAAATATGTATTGTAACATTGAAAGGAATATAATGAAAAATCAAGCTGGTAGTCCCAGTTTTGGGATCTAGTGGAAAATATCTATGTATATGTGTTTTATGTGTTATGCTCTCACATTGTTTATTTCTATTCTTAGAATTCGTATGCAGGTAATTTCTGCATAGGGTTAAAACCTACATTTTTGTAGCGAAATTCCATTGATTAGGTACTCAAATTTAGCGCTAGGAAAAGATATGCATTATATATATTGAATGAAAAAGGAATGCCACTATTAGGAATAAACAAATTTCAAATAATTATCCACAATTTGTATAAAAAAATATAGATTTAGATAACTAATTCACTTTCCTCCATGTCATCGTTTTACACCACATTCAAATTCAATATGGAAGTAACTTGAGTTTCCCTTCCAAGTTAATAGATTGTTGTTTTTCCATGTTTGAAATAACATTGATGCAACATGAAAGAACATCATTAGCTTGTACCCACCTATCACCAAGAGTCACGCCATCATCTGCACCAAACCTTCACTTTACTGCCTCACCAAGAACTTGGTTAACAGGAATTCACATTTTATTTAGGATCCTTCTATATATTTTCCTATTATTTCCACTTCCTTCCTCCAAAACTCCGTTCCCAAGAAGATTTAGTACAATTTTATTTCCCTTCCTAATCTATTGAAGATATTCATCAAGAGACTTCATTTCAACCCTACCCTAATCTAGATGGTTGATGGGATTGCTAGTGATTCCTTGTCTAATATCATGTTTACAAGAAACCTCAATTTCAGATCCGACCAACAATGATGGAGGTTTGAATGTGATGGATAGCTCCAAAAACATATATGAAACAATAACAAACCCTAAACATTGAAAATCCTTAAAAATTCCCCCAAAAACTATGGAGTAAATTTTACCATTAACCTTCTTACCACTTTCATCAACCTCAACTCCTCCAAAGAACTATG
Source organism: Pinus taeda (assembly GCA_000404065.3). NCBI lineage: Eukaryota > Viridiplantae > Streptophyta > Pinopsida > Pinales > Pinaceae > Pinus > Pinus taeda. Next base: position 234,615 of record APFE030050975.1, read on the forward strand.
ACATAAATTCCCCATTAGCCTTCTTACAATATTCACCAACCTCTCCTACATCCATGAATCTTTAAGAGACAAGATTGGATGTTTGTTGAGTACTATAGTGGATGACACTAGCAACCTCATATTTCCTATCAACACTTGCATGAAAACACAACTTGGAGCCTATCCCAAACTTTTCTTGGATTTTTGAATTCAACTCCATGGATTTAGAATTAGAAACCCCTAATAATGTGATCTAGGATTCCTTCCCTTGACTAACAAACTCTAAATTAAAAATCAATAATCCTCTATGTAATCCATAAAATCATCCACCACAATTCATTTGAATTATATTAATATTAAAAACCTCACTACTTTTTGTATATAAATAATTTAATATGCATATAATTTCTATATATTATGTTTTTCTTTAATTAAAGAAACTAATATATTAAATATAAAGAAATCTATAACATTTTAAATAATAATTAAATTTAAAAAAAAAATTATATTATATTATATATTTTTTGTAATTTAATTTCACATTAAAATTTTTATACTTTATTTATTTCTGAGACAAGTTTATAGTAATATTTCTTTATTTATTATAGAAAGAAATTACTAATTCCATTCATTTATAAATTAAAAAACATTACTTACCCAAAATCACTTTGTTTTTTAAAAAATAATAAATGTTCAATATACATTCAGTTTTCCATCATAAATTTATATAAAAAATAATAAATAAATAATTGATACACAAATACATCTTTTCTTTATTAAATATTCCATTCACAACAAAAATTATTATATGGCAAAAACATTTACTTTAATAAAAATAATAATGATTCAATTCCACTAAATTTATGAAAAAAATCCCATATTTTAAAATAAAAAACATGTATTAACTTTTTAAAAATTTAATCACTCTTTTTAAGAAATATAACTGACACGTTACTTATAATATATTTTTTACTTTATTTCTAATAATTTATTTTCTAAATATAATTATATATTTTAAATCAATCTTTTATTAATATGTGAGAAATGAGTATATATAGATGTTGTTAAAATAAGCCGTCTTACACTGGGTTTTTTACCAAAAAATTTACCGTATGACAGAAATACAAAAGGGTTTCTAAACTCAGAAACTAAAACCAATTAGGCCATAGGTATCAGAACACAACTAAAACAAAAAATACTCCAGAAAGCATACTAGTCACCAGAAGTAATGGATCCAGGGTTGTCTAAGGCAGTTCGAAGAGGCGGTGGAAGGTGGAAGTTGCACCGAACTTGCCCTTCGAAGTGCACCATATAGGTCTCCAGCCTTTCAACTTTGTCTTAGAGTAGATTTCTGACCTCTCCACACCACAACTACACTCTCCCTAAGTTGACTTTGGAAGTAGTGAAGCCGCTCCAAGGTTTCCATCTGAAGCACATGTTCTTCTCTCTGGATGTGTTCAACAACATCCATTCAATTCATTAGACTAACATTGAGATTTCGAAAACTTTCCCATAACACTAGTGGTGGACTTTCCCTTCTTGAGCTTTAGGCACTCTCATACCACTTTTCAGTCCACCTCGTCGTCCACCACCCCGACTCCTTTGTATGTGACTATTCTTTGCGTCCCCCAGCTCATCCCCCTGTTTGCCACCTCTCCTAATGCCTCCCCCTCAAAAGACTGCCAGCCGTCCTCCACCTCTACCACCTCATTACCAGTTGACACCTCGCTGCGAGCTCCTAATCGTTTTTCTGCCATGACGAGGTAGAGCCAGAACCAATGCTTGGGTGGGTGATTCCTTAGTAGCAAGAGGACCAAAGGAGGAAGCCCTCCGTGATATGGTCTTCATGGTAGCCGGTCCACATGGGGAATTACACAAAGCTTCCAACTCCAAATTGAACCTCACTGGCCCACAGTCACACCAAACAAAAATTATCTCGAACATAATCCATTAAATGTCACTGTGTTCTGAGCATTCTCCAAGCAAATGGCGTGCTTTAGAGTTAAGCAAATTATTACCAATTTGGAATAGAAATTTGAAGAGCTTCTACTCGTAGAATTTGACAAACCAAACTCCATAGCAGGCCCTCTTGGTTTTCTATTATGGATGAACAGGGATGCCACGAAGGCGGGTCGACTGCCATTGCTCAAGGCTAGTCAAACAACCACCACCACCCTATCCCACTACTACATTGCCAATTAACCGCTGAGCTGAAGCAGAGACTCTCCATAGCCTAATATGCCGAATACACCAAAGAACGCAGCTCCACAAGCGATGGAAGTCCCCCTCTTCCTTGAGCTTGCCACCCTCCCCAAGACACAGCGAGAGCTCTTTTCCCACAAAAACTAGGTTTACCATCTCGCCATGCCTTTCCGACCACCAACGGGTCACCTTCCTCCAAACACGAATGCAAACATAGATGCAAATACCCGAGATCACCATCTCTCCGTCGAATTTCATCCCGCCACCCTAGATAACATTCTCAAAAATGCTCATCCCACACTTAACCACCCACTCCACTGTACGACGACTCCCTACAGTGATTAATGTGTGAAAAGACGTGGAGACCCATACCGCCCTCAAACATTTAAATTTAGTCATGTGGTGATGCAACCATACTCCATTGAGAAAAATATAAATATATTTTTAGTATAAATAATTATGGTAATTAATTTATATATTTATTTTATTACACCTTGTATTATTTTTCTTTGTAAAATGTAGGTTCACATGTAATAATAATAATTTTAAGGAAACATAAATTTATCTCGAACACTCAACGCTACATATGATATCTATTTTATTTAGGTATTGATCATTCACACTTACGTTAAAATCCCTTTATACCCTTTATAGTTTAAATATTACAACTAATGCCGTACAGTTTCAATATTCCAAACAATATAGTTTAAATATTGCAATGAACGCCTTCGATATTCCAAACAACATAGAGTGATTTCTGACATCACGCAAATGCAATCTAAAAATAGAATATGAATATTTAGTACAGGATTAAAAAAATATATCATCAAGAAAATTGGTTCGGGTAAATCTCGAATAAGATAGCGCATCACAAAATTATAATTAAGTACAATCAACAGCATTCAGCAGGGTGGGATGCGAAAGCTCAGTCAGGCCATTTATGCATTTTCTCCCTGAAAATTCGATAGGAGGGCGCTGACTGGGACTTCTATTCGCAACACCCAAATTTGCATTATACTGAAAGCGACCAATGCGATTTTCTATTTTCATAATTCAACAGGTGGGAACTCAGAACTGACTAGGATTCTATGTGCGCCACACAATTTTGCCTTCATATTCATGTACTGGCATGCTTAAGATAGAGAGACTTGTACAATTTTCTTGTTCGGAAGCATAAAACGCCATTCAGAAAAATCCCAAATGCGCACACACATCCCCAGGCCAAGAATGTTTTGGCGTAGCAATCCATTCCCACGCAGAGGTCATGGCCAGCTCCAGGGTTGCTCTTCTGAGAGCGATCATATCCCAGCCCTGCCATGTCGCCGAACAGAAGAGAGCCGAAGGCAATGTTGGAGATGAGAAGGTTGTGGTTGACACCAAAACGCTCCATCCCAAATAACTCAGAAGACGTGGGAACGGCAACACTTGTTATTGCTCCTGCCGATGTTCCAATAATAGCCGTACATAGATATAGTACCCATTGCTTTTCACCCCAGAAAGCCATCAAGAAGAAGCTTGGCAACATTAGTACCATCCAGATTCCTAACCAGGCCGGCCTAGGTAAACAGCCATTCATTCTCTGTAAACATACAATTAAACAAACCCATGTTCAGTTTACATCCTAACAATTTGTTAAAAATTTGTAGAAATTTAATTGTCTGTTAAAAATTTACTGAAGAGAACGGTGTAAAGGATTTGATCAGTCCAAAGTTTAGAGTGGATAGCTCACCCATCATGAGGGACCACCCATCAGACTTTTAGTGCCTAGTGGGGAGACCACCACCCTAATCAAATTCTCTATACAATTCTCTTCCTCAAAATTTTTAACATGATATTAAAAAAAATATTACACCTATATAATTAAGTAATTAAATAGTTTCATGGCCCGGATGAAATTTACCTTAAAATAGTCAGGCAAACCAGAAGCTATACGTCCCAGAAATCCTAATGCTGACACAAGGGCCACCAGAACTGGGGTCTTGGAATATCCCAGAGACTGAACAATCTGGCCCAAGTTGTTGATGTATACCAGTGCTAGTGTACCTCCACAAAAGTACACTAGATAATATAACCAGAAATCCACACTGCGTATCAACTGTAGCACGCCATGCTCTTCTCCCACTGGAGGAACTGGCTTCAAGAAGCCTTTATCTGCAGCAGTTATGTCACTTGCAGTAGGTTGTTGGATCCCGTTCTCCAAGTTATCAGCTTCAATGTCTTCAATCTCCTTTGGCTTTTCCAGGTGCTCATGATTATTGAAATCCACGTTATTAATTTCTTCTATGTATTGCTTCCAAATGCTCTGGTCGGTTATAGAAAAACCCACCTGCCCTTTTACTCTGGAAACCATGTCGACATCAATTACCCGGCTTGAGACATTTCTTTCCATTTTTTTCCATGACAGCACAGCTTTGAGCGGAACATAAAGAATTGAGAGCAGGAGGGCGGTGAGTATACCCATATAAAGCAATTCCCGGGGACGCAATCCATGAGGCAGGAACTCATAAACTACCGAATAGAGAGCAGTGACAATAGCTGTGAAAGTGAATATATACATATTTTTTTTCTCGTCTTGATCTCTCACAACACTATTTGTTTGCGGAATATTAATGAAAAATGCCCCAATAGCACAGAAGACAACTGGAACCACAGCATTCAAGAGCAAATACAATGAACGATTTGCAGGATTTATAACAGAGGATAGATTGGTATATATGACTGCGCTAAGCCCCGAGTAGCTTGTACTCAAACCTGCTGCAATTCCTCTGCAAGATGGAAAATTACTTATTGCAACCTTGAAACAAACGGTGTTAAACCAGCAGATGCTATTCCCAGCAATGAAGCACAGCATGTACATCTGCGAAACATATATAACAATTACCCAAAATCAATAGCAGTTTAGATGGTTTCGATATTATGAAATATTATGCAAAATCATGAAATTTAAGATTAAAAAAGATATATAAATAATTATTTACCACAGGATAAGGCAACGGTTGAATCATCCCACCCACTACAAGCCATTGTACACCATAGCCAATGAAACCCAACAATACAGCAATGCCGAGAACAGCCCAGGTTGGCAAAACCGTGCAGGCGATACCGGCTACCCAACCCAGAAGCTTCCCAAGATCAGATGCTTCTGCTAAGTTATTTAGCTCTATCTGGTTTATGTTCAGAACCCTCTTTAAATCAGATGAGTAGATTGAAAAATCAAAATTCGTTCCACTGATAGCCATGATCCAGATCGCTGCTATAAAGCTCATCCATTTCTGAACGTTCAAGCTAGCAGCCCGAGCTCTGGGCATACTGTTTTCCATTATTGAAGCTCTGAAAATATTCCAGCAAAATTTATGCACCCTGATCAGAAGCCAACCACTAATTGTGCAATGAGATGAGCAGGCATAAAGGATAATCTATAATGGTGGTCAGAGAGACTTCACCATATTATCAGTGTTAGGCCAATGGAAAATAATGGCAGCACAAACTCACCCCCGCTATGGTTTTCAAGTGGGCTCCAGATATGGAAATGCTTGAATTTATGAGAGCACAGAAGAACGCAAATATCACTATGTGCGCATACCATTATATACCTTTAAGCTGGCGACTTTACACCGTCTTTTTCTCTACACCGTCTTTTTCTCTAAAACAATTCATGTAGCACGGATCGATGGGAAGAAATAGATTTTATATTTCTAGACTGGCGATGCATGCTGCTGCATGGATTGGTAGACAAGCATTTTGATGCTGCCAGATGCGATGTTGGATTGGTAAACAAGCATATTGATGCTGCCGTATGCGAATTAACATCGCGGTTGCCTAACTGTTACCCTATATATTTAGCATCGATTATCTTAAGGTTTAGTTATTTAATGAGTAGAATATGAATATTTTATAAGTTTTTTTTGGAAATCAAATCTATTTATATATTCAAAACTTATCTTAAATTTTAGATATTTAGCATCATTTAGCATCGATTATCTGAAGGTTTAGTTATTTAATGAGTAGAATATGAATATTTTAGAAGTTTTTTTTAATTCAAATCTATTTATATATTCAAAACTTATTTTAAATTTTATTATATTATATGATATAAATTTTACATTAAATTTATTTATATATTTAACATATTTAAACATTTAATTTTAACCATGATTTTTTTTTGCTATTTTTATATATTTTCAAGGTAATTTTGTTTAAATATAAATATTAGAATTGGAAGTTTTTAGAAGTCTATAGATATAAATCTACTTTATTTAAAATACATTTTTAAACATTTAAATTACCAAAATATTTTTTTCTAATTTTTCTATTTTTAAGTTAGTTTTGTTTTAAAGTTAAAATCAATTTTTTGGAATTTCAGGTTTAAACTATTTATAATGTAGAATTTGAATTTTTTAAATCTTTTAAGACACTCAATCTATTTATATATTTAAAATATATTTTAATTATCTACATTTATTATTGGAAGTTTTTTTTGAAAAAAATTGGGTTTATTTTATTTTAAAATTTGTATATTTTTTTGGAATCTTAATTTCAGATATTTACACTGTAGAATTTGAATGTCTTAGAAATGTTCTAGACATTAAAATCTATTTATATATTCTAAATACATTTTAAAACATCTAATTTAATTATTACAATTTTTTTTTTCATTTTATTATATCTTTAATATATTTGAGGCTAATTTTATTTTAAATTTAGAATATATTTTTTGGAATCCTCAGTTTTTTAGATTTTTTTAAGACACAAAATCTATTTTTATATTCAAATTACACATTAAACATCTAAATTTAACTATTCTAAGTTTTTTTTCCTTTTTATATTTTTTCACTAATACTATTCTAAATTCAGTATTTTTTTTGGCCTGTTACTTGAGGAGCCACGATCCAAGGATTTTTAAGCATGTCTCCTCTCTTAACACAGGGCACAACCACCCTGGTGATGTTTTGGTGATGTTTTGATCGTGAGTGATGTTTTGATCTTCTAGACTCATCCTTCATCCAAGGACTTTTAAGCATGTCTCCTCTCCTAGCACAGGGCACAACCACCCTGGTGATTTTTTGATCCTGAGTGATGTTTTGATCTTCGGTTGCCTCGCTAATAAGGTCCAAGACCCATCCTCAAACATTGGTGCTACTAAAACTTGACCAAAACACATTTTAAACATCTCTAATTAACTATTTCATGTTTTTCTCTTTTTATATCTTTCTTATTTTTTAGTTAATTCTTTTCTAAATTAAATAGCCAATTTTTAGTATTATAACTTTGTGTGGAATTTAAATGTTTTAAGAATTTTTTTAGACACTAAATTTATTTATATATTCAAAATACATTTGAAAACTTTTATAATTATTTAAAATTTTAAAATCAATTGCCACGCAAGCATGACGCCATTGCGTAGAAATCGCGAGAACAATTTTACATTTCAGTTTATTTTTTAGAACAAATTCCGTTGTCCGAATGATGACGACACCATGACCGCACGATGACGTGATATAATAGAAATAAATATACAAAATCAAATCAACCCACTACTTTAGCCGCATGCTCCATCAACACATGCTTTATTACATTATCAACCTACTTTGCTTTGCACCATCCACACGCGGATCTCAACTTCAATTCTTTTCCATTAAATTCTTTTTGCAATTCCGCACTGCTTCTTTTACAGTAAACTACGCCACCGTCTCGCACGCTCCATTCCCATCTCAGACGCTCTAATATTCCCATCTCAGACGCTCTAATAGAGACTCGGGTTTTTCGGGTCCTCTCCAAAAAATTTCAACCGTCAAGCATGAAACCAGACGGCAGCGGCGAAGCTGGAAATTAAGTCTCCAAAAACATATTTTATTAAAGTGACTGTACATAAATGTTTTCTTGCCCGATTTTTTTCGTTCAAAGTCTCGCCATCTTTACAGTATATGTGCGAAAATTTTCTTCTTCTTTTCAGACTAAACCATTTTCTTTCGCTGTAGCCGAATATTTAGATATTTCCCTGGCTAAAGATCAGATATTCCAATAAATTTTAATCCTACCGGGATTCAAGGGGCCCATATAAAGATAATGGTGCTCGAAATAAAGCTCCCTATCTACTTTTCCACCGAGTTGAAAATCTTGACCGCCAGTCGCGTGGGTAGTGCAGCGACAGTAACAGTTAGAGAATTCATTGACTTCGCCGACCATCAGCATATGGGCGGTTTTTACTTTGAGTGTAAAATATTTCATTCCGTTTCCGTCACTTTAGCGTTGTTGACGTGGGCTGACCTAGCGCGTTACGGCAGTGAAGCACGGGATCGATAAATTCGGGTAATCATGACCATTGAACTTACGATTATATAGAGAGATATAAATACTGTGTATATACTTACTGTGTAATATGATGACTACTGTGTGTATATACTCACTGCGAAATATGATGACAGTGCGCAATTCTTTCGGCATAAATATGGCGGTCGGAAATTCGTAAAAGTCATCGAGAAATTGCATTTTTAATAAGTTTTCCATGTACACCATCATATCAAATCTCTATTGAGGTATAAATTACGTTAACATTAAAGAAAATGGAAGGCCACATGTTTCATGTAGACAAGACAGGATGCTTGTGAATCTTTCCCATTGATCTAACTAAATGTGTAACTTAATTAGTAATAGTTTTACTTCATAACTATATTGTATTGATGTCGTTTAATTTTTAATGCTTTATTTTCATTTTGAATTTTTAATTATCGATTTCTTTTTTCATATAAT
>APFE030050975.1:244019-259865 GCA_000404065.3 Pinus taeda
ATGCTAAATATTCTTTGGAATAGAAGGTGAAAAATGTTTGCTACACGCCAACGTCAGAATCGTTAGAACCATTGTGTTCGGCGGTGACGATGTGTGGCGTTCTGAGTTTCTAGGCGAATACATCTTATATATATAATTTTTATGTTATAAGCTCTAAATTAATTATATATAATTAAATTTTATTAATTCAAAATATCACAAATCATCATCACTTTTTATGTTGTAAACTCTGAATTAAGTATATATAACTAAAATTTTATTAATTCAAAATCTCACAAATCATCATCACCTTTTATGGGGATGGTTATTATCCAAATCCTATCCTAAAGCGCGTGAATAAATTAGTATTTTATATGTATGTATGGGGAGTGGTCCAGCAAAGTAATTCTAATAATGTGTTTGAACATATAAAATTATTATAAAAATACAGAGAAGAGAAAACTAAATTTTAAATAGAGTTAGAAGTGATGGTTGATATTAAATTTACTGAAAAAATATAAAGAACCAGATATTCTTTGAAGATTTTGCTGTAGATAATGGAAGTTGGATTTAAAAAAGAAGACAGGAAAGGAAACAACCAAATTGTGAAAAAGGATTCAAAGCTCGAAGGAAAATAATATGTTGATAAAGTTAGACGACAATCATAACAAAAGAGCTTTGAATCTCATATTTTTTTTATATAAAATAGTAGAAAGTTTAGGACATGCTAACAATAATTAGAATGGACTTAGAAACTAATTAGAAATTGAAGCAACTTGTTTCATAGAGGGATAAAAATTAGGAAAAGTAATCAAATATAAAGATAGGTTGATTTCTGTGAAGGTAGACTCTTATGATCATAAATATGACATACTCCACAAAAATCTAAGTTTAAAATGGTAACAAATATTAGAAATGGAGACCTTATTCCATAAGAGCACCTTAAGTTAAGGAAGGGATTTCAAAAGGTAAAATATGCTAACAGATAATAATAAATACAAATTTGACATATTATAGATCCTCTCATAAAACTAGCATGTTTTCCATCAAACACGAACTTATGTTAACTTGGATTATGAGTGAAATTTATATTATATTTTAGGTTGAAATTGGGAGCATAAAGAATATAAAGTCCTTAACATAGAAGTATTTATCTAGTAGTTTTCATGGAACAAGAAATCCTCTCACAAATGAATTGGAGGGATAGTGTCCTACCCTCACAATCAAAGCTAAGATTGGAGTGGGATACCCTTAAAATAGAGAATATCTAATCTCCTACCCTCACAGCCAAAGCTAAGATTGGAGTGGGATACCCTTTAAATAGAGAATATCTAGTAAAAGAGTTAAATGAAAGTAAGTGCAAGTAGAAATCAATTAGAACTAATGTAGCAATCCATACATGCAATTAATATCTATGCAAACTCTGAAGAGGTAGTTTTCCAAAACAAAAGAGAAAAATTGCATTAAGGAACTTAGGGATGAAATAATGGAGAGGAAATCACCATGTCATATCCAATTTACTACCCAATCACCGCAATATGTCATCCTAGCTATTGCCCCTACTAAAAAGAGACTTAAAAACATAGAAAATTCTAAAATAGGGGATGTTCCAAAATGATAGGGACTATCTAGTATTGAAAGAAAAGTGGTCATATGTAGGCCTAATAATGCCTAGAAGAGGGTTAAATGATGGTTTCAGTGTAGGTCATAATGAGGGCTTGGTAAACTACTGAGTGCAATATGCCCCAACAACTCACTCCAAGTCATGTGACCTGCGAACTACTTTCTTGTGCCTCATTCCACTGACTCCAAGTCATGCAAAGATAGCCCACTACTCCATGCCTAACTTGCACAAGTATGAAAAATTCTTCATCCACTTAGCTTACTTTTGCTTAACTTGTTTTATTTGAATTACTCTACTTTTTTACTTATAAGAGTCCCTGTGATCTCCTTTTGTAATTCTTGGACAACACATCATGTTGGTTGGTGGCATTGTTTCACCTCTTTGTGTCCAATTGTATTAATTATTCCATGTTCCAAGCCCATGTTTGTTGTTCCACTACTCACATGCACCCACATGATAACCAAATGACTCACTCTTGCATTCCTTGGCTCTTATGCTACATTCAAGCATCAATTCATAAAATCTATGTCTATCCCAGTTTGCATGCTCACGATATATGCCACACACAAATCAACATGTTCCCACTCATACGGTCAATTACCAAACATATCCATTTAATAAGTCGTGCAACCAATTTGGTCAACACAAACCATGGTGTCCCCATCCATTTAATGCATCTATCCTTTTGCTCCATTCTTAGGCAAGTCCCATGATGCAACCAAGCCTAAGGTTACAAAATTTCCCAATAGAAGTATAATAGAGCTCTCTAGCTTATTTGGTTTACTCCTTAGTTGGATTTTGTAGCAACTTAAGGTTTCATCTCATCAAGGACTTGGGTGAGGGTCCCGATGGCCTTCTAGTTGTGGGTCTTACATCCTCCCCCAAATCAAGTCATTACCATCCCCATAAACATTTGGAATGACCTACTGTCTCCAAATCTACCCAAATTAGTTCCTTCATCCTCTATTGGAAACCCCAAATTTCATGCCATTGGAAATCATTATTTCTATTGAATTGGAAACATCAAGTTTCTCTACAATTGGAAACCCATAATTTCCATGGCACAATATAATAAAACACAACACTCTGTAACCATCCTCACGACCCTTAACCTAAAGTGGTCATGCAATCAAACTATTTGTTGCCTAATTAAAATCCCCCTCCTGAATCTATTTGGAATGCCTCAAGTTGTTTCTATCATGCCAACCATACTACCATGTTGCAATCAATTTTACTATTACTACAACTCCACAAACTTGGTTAAGTGTTAAATTGTTGGACTGCTAATGGTCCCTTCAACTAATTCTATCATGTTTCCCCACACTACTAGCATCAATTCCTATACTTTTTGGTTAGTTAATCCAACAATATGTACATTTCTTGAAGTGTACCTCCCCATTCCATCCTTAGTCATTTTTTCATCCATGTCCATCATTCCATTCAACTTCAAACACTATTATTGTCACTAGCCAAACCTGTCAATAAGTACCTCCATAATTTCCAAGTGTTGTGTCTATGAACCATCTTGTATATACTCATTACTTCAATGTGCAACTATGTACATTTTCACATCATCTCAAACCAAGGCATTTTCTCCTTGCTACATTGAAAAAGTCACCCCAAAATGAAGTTCATCCACCAGGTATACCATTTTATCCATACCCAAGTCACATGAAGAGATTTCTAACTCATATGGATGCTACCTCCACAAGTATCTCCAAGTCTATTGTGCACTTGTACCATTTCATCTCAGTAGCTGTATCTATGCCCACCATGGAACTTGATTTGTTTTCAATTCTTACCAATCCAAAGGCGAACTAAATTCATTGGCCAAGTCTTCTTCACTCCATCTGCTTACCTGGATATGAAACATCTTTCCACCTGTCTAAATTGGTCTTTGTGATCTTTTGATGAAGGCAAGCTCCAACATTCCCCATCAACTCTCAACATACTACCTAAGGCCTCCAAGACAACATGTAACACTGAACCTTTAATTCTCCACTGATATTGTAACTGCAATTAATTATGTTAATGAATACTCTATGGGAAAGGATATGTAAATGGGTTAAAAGACCTATAAAATTCATAATTATATTATAATAACAACTAACGAAAATGTGAATCTTTGATACAGACCATGATAATCCATGAGAGAGGGGGAGCCAACAAGAAGGGATTTATGAAATTAGTCCTTGCTAATGAACAATTTTATTGGGAAATATTCTAAGATTGTCAACCTTACCTAACAAAACATCTAATGGAAAGGTGTATTGATAAATTCCAATAATAATAAAATGAGTGGGGCAGTGGTACATAACTGCTTAGAGGTATGTGATACATGCCCTTCTTTTTGGTGAATTCTGATTATGCAAGTAACCCATCAAGGATGGAAACCCAAGGAAGAAGAAAGAAGGAAGGTGAATGACCCATGGAGGAATGAAAAAAGAGGGAAAAACATAGAGAAAGTGAGAGACAAGGGGAGGCTCTCATGTGAAAAAAAAGAAAAAAAGCTGTGTATAATTTTATTCTACTTGGTTTGTGAGTGAGGTCAACATTTGGGTCTTTATCTTTAGGTAGAGGGTTAGCTGGAACCGTTCAATAAATTGTCTAATTTATGCATAAAAGCCCTAGATGGAGGTACCAAAAGACTATTATCTCAGTGAAGGGTTCTCTCCAAGTTGTGTAGGCTTCATGTGGCCAACTATTGTGAAATATTGTTGAAACCATGCACAAGAAGCATAAAAGGTAAGCACCAAGGAGAGGACTTCTCTTTGTGCTGTGTAGACTCATTATGACCACACTATGAATAAGAACATGCCATGAATCAAGGACCTCATATTGAATTCTTTGTGGATGAAGGAGAGTATCCTTCATCCTTACACAATTAATAGCTTCAAAGAGATTTTCCCTTTCGGGCACTTGTTGTTCAAAGAAAATGAGAAGCTACATTTAACAACTGGGAAGAATCTTGACTTGGTATGATCTTGCTATATGGAATTTGTATCTACGGATAAACACATTTTCCTTAAGTGGGTAGCTACACTTAGAACAACAGAAAGAAAGTAGTTTAACCTTTTCCTATAGTAGATAGATGAGATGAAGGAACTTACTCGTAGTCTTTCACTTCGTTGATCTCTTTTGAATTTCTCCCTTCGCTCCCACTTGAACTGAATCCGCTCAATTGGTACGTGTGTCAACAAAAACATAAATGACAACAATCAAAGCATACATGATATATCTACTATAAACCAATGGAATCGATGACATTGAAACACATAATCATCATAGATATGAACAAGAATATGAGAAAAGGAATAAACTACTTTATTAATGTAGAAGGAAGGGTTTCACCCAATGCGGTTCGATCCTGAGTCACTCATCCAGTTTCAGTCCAACCCTTGTCACACTGAAATCACACCATTCCAGTAGCATAACATTACTTGACATGAACTCAAATCTCAAAGCAATAGTATTTCTCTTAAATCTTCAAATTCTAACCCCCTCATCACTATGACGAGTGGTCAATTTATAGCGAAATGGAGGTGGTTATGTCATAAATTGGGTATTGAATGGCCTTCCAAAATTAGAGTTAGTTTCCATGGATCAAGGGATGATAGGATAAGAGGTTAATTGGTCCATAGCCTATCCAAATTCGAGCTCATAGGATGAGATAAGAGATGGGATCCTTCTAGAATGATCTAGAATCAAGGAATATTCCCAGAACCCTATGAAAATTTCGCTCATTCTCGCCCATCGCAGGTGTAAGTGGGAAAAATTGTAGGCCTGAATGGGCCTACCTACAATGCAGCGTAGTTACCCTTGACCAAGGTTGTGCTGGTGTCCCATGGAGGCATTTCAGCAAGGTTTCAGGTTAGGAAACTTTAATGGATGGAAGGATTCAATGCGATGACTTGTCTAGGGCATGTAACAACTAAATTAGGGTTTTATGAGACCTAATTGTACTGATCTGAATGTCGAGAGTGATGTGCCCAAATAGACCTGTAACAGTTGCCCCCTAAAGCATGAAGTCGAAAATGATAATGGCGAGTGATATCCTTTACGATGTGACTGGGAGGATCTAAAGCAAACGGTGACCTGCATCGATTAGAATACATAATATCATGATATCTTTGAATTTTTCCTGAATTGTTGAGGTAAGGCATACCCATACTCAGCATATAAAATTTTTCATTACATGTACATAAATCAGATAATCGTCTACAGATATAGACCCATGATAGGATGACCATCTGTTTAAAGCCATCGTACAGATGATTTAGTACTCTCCTGAAATCGTAACCCGAATGGATGAAATTAGATCCAGGGTATTCTATCTCATCCAATCGTTTGCTTAAGTACAGTCTAACCATGTGAAAATGTGATCTGAAGTCGAGCATGGGAAGACACCATCTGATTACCAGCCAATGATGTAAGATGTTAACAGACAAGAGAGAAATCATCGATAATGATAATGATTCTCAAGGTACTACGGTACATTCTGCATGGTGTGAATAGATGTTTTGATGTTGAACACCATACAAAGTCTTTCGGTCGAAGGCCAATGATGTCAACCTGTCACCGAAAGTGAGAAACTTGCCATTGATGTATGCAAGCCTCAAGGTATAGGGTGTTTCTAAGTCAACTTCCTGGATAATGTGTTGATGTCAACAAGAAATGACTCATCGCAGGAGGGCCTTGATGTATCCCTGATCAATGACATGAAATGAGTGTAATGATTTTGAAGACAGAATATGACTGACGACACAATGTTTAGGAATGACGGTCATGAAAATGAAGGTTTATGAGTATTGCAAAGGATGAAGTTTACTGAGTGACTTCTCTTGAACATGTCGACGACACTGAATGAATTGGCAGCATTGACCCAAAACTAAAGTGATGGATGGTGTGATAGACCATAGGTATGATAACCATCAAGCAGATAACCCAACCCAAATAGCCACAGAGATGAAGTGAAAGTGTCATGTTCAAGAGCGACTTGCTACCATAAAGTGATTTATCCTTTTTCCCATTTTCCCCAGTCATTGCTATCCAGTACCTCTTTATTTTTTAACAAGCTTGAGGAGGATAACATATGCTTGTAGTATAATTCCACCCTTTGGGTGAATCCATCGCTATGTGATGTTTTAACGAGCCTAGCGAAGGTGAAACTCGGTCTTTTCGTAATGGACAAGTTTGTTGCTATTTGATGTTTTAACAAGTTTAATGACAATGAGAACTCAGTTCTTTTCATGTTTAGAGATTTTGAAAAGGGACAAAAAGAAAACTCCACGTTCTTTTTTGTAAATGTGTCTCTCAAGTTCAAAAAAGCGTAAAATAATACAAGAGAGAACATATTGACCATGTTCGATCAACGTATTCCTTTTTCGTAAGTAATCTATCTCAGTGTGGAAAAGGGTTAAACTTATACTGAGTAGATGTCGTTTCCAATCCATTTACGAGCTGAAGAGGACAACCACTCGACAATCTTTTCATGTTTCAAGAGTTCGAAAAGAGCTTAAAGAGGACTCTGCTTAGAGGAACAAGTGGTTTCTAAGATAACAACTAGTTCCAGCGATGCTAGAACTTCTCAAAACATGTTGATTTATGTGAATAGGATGGCTAATAAGAGCACTCATTGCAATTGTTCCTGAAAAAGGGTAAAACAACCAAGTGAAAGCGTATGATCGGCCAAGCAAAGAGTGACGATGGAAGGAGAAAAACCAAGGCTCATTTGATGGAAGAGGCTGATAGAATGGCAATCACAAGGGTTAAAACGAAGATGGGTTCAATTTTACACAAGCTTAAACTGTAGGGAACTATGCTTGTATTCATTTTCATGTTTACACAAGCTTGAAATGAAAAACTATGTGTGGATTCAGTTTCATGTTTACACAAGCTTGAAATGAAAAACTATTCTTGAGATTGGTTTACATGCCACCATCATGATGACTCAATTCTAGATGCATGCCCCCCAAGCTTCATTACATTCACCTAAGTATACTACTCGTGGCTATCAGGTGGATGGAATGAAGGTTCATTTACAAGATCAAGTGAAAGACTCGACTGGGATTTTACGATATCTACTCAAATACTCAAATTGGGACTTTTCTCCAGGGGACCTGGTTTCATTTTTTAATGAGCTTGACACAAGAAAAGGAACTCTTCTCAGATTCCTTATTTCATTTTTTAACGAGCTTGACACAAGACAAGGAACTATTCTCTGATTTCTTGTTTCATTTTTTAACAAGCTTGACATAAGACAAGGAACTATGCTCTAGGACCTGTTTCATTTTTTTAATAAGGTTTACATAGTAAAAGAACTATTCTCATATTCCTCATTTCATTTTTTAACGAGCTCGACACAAGACAAGGAACTATGCTCATACCCTTTTTTTCATTTTTTAACGAGGTTGACACAGGAGAAGGAACTATACTCGTATTCCTTGTTCATGACCCATAAGAGGTCATGAATTCCAAGAGTTTCTCATCAGATGGGAGAACAATTCTCTAGAAGGGGTATGTAGCAAGGAATCCACTAGAGAGATCTGGTTCCAATGCCCCCAGTACATAATGCACAACATCACGGAATTGATCATTAGTTGATGTAGGCATGAAACAAGTTGCCACATAATTAACCCATGGTGGGGAAGATACCATTGGGACAAAAGGACCATTTAAGGAAGATGGTTGTTTGGAAGCCATATTTGGGCCACGAAATCAAAGCTGGTCAATGGTGTTATAGACATTTTTGGGCACTTCAAACGCAGTCATGCATGTCCATAAACCAAGGGCTCCTAAGTCCCTAAAAGTGTTGCTTCATGCCCTAAAAGGACAAGGTCAACTGATTACATCATCTCCCAAAATTTCTCCACAGAAAACTACTCAGAACTGGTCAAAACTGGACCATACAGATTGCCCAGTGCAGAGGGTGCGATGCATCTCACTTGTTCAGTGTAAAGGGTGCGATGCATACTGGAAAGCCCTTCTGTAGGGTGCGATGGGTGAGAGTAAACAAATGGCAGAGACAGTTTGCAAGATGGATCGTCATGGAATCTTCCAGAAACTTCTCCTATGACACTTTCCTCTTTGAATTCGCCCAGGGATGAGTAAGAGATCATAAATCTCCAAGTGGAATCAAGAACTATCAGAGAGAGGACACTAATCAAAATCCCAGAAGCTGACTCACCTCCCTGCAATCATCTCTATATGGATCCCTCATCACAGAGATCCAAAGGCTGGAATATTGTATCTTGTAAGGAAGTGCTGTTGGCTTCCAGGTGCAAAATCATAGTGTTGGGTGATCTAAGCTTTTCATGAGGTGAAGAAGGGCTTTCATGATGAGAAGATGATGCTGGGTCAGAAAAATCGGTTGTAATCCTCTTTGCTATTATTGATATTAATAAAGCTATTCAAGTTTTCCTCCACATTCTTGTATGTTTGATGATATATGCATTTGTGTGGTCAATATATATCTAGTCCTATATTGTTTATGATTTTAGATCTCTATTCTTCGATAGTATTATGCTGCTTTGATTCCACAGGTGCTCTTTGAAGCTGGGTAAAAGAAGAAGGAGCGGCAAAGATCTGTTAGAAGGGAGAGGAACCAAGCAAGGAACCAAGCGCAAGACTGAGATTGGTGTCCTTTGTTCCCCTCTTATCTACTTCTCATAAAGGAAAGAAAAGTAGTTTTAGTTTGTTTGTTTCTAAGATAGCTACCAGTCTTAGTGGGACTAGCAGCTCCAAGTGGACACTAGATTTCCCGCTAACAAAATGGCGACTCCGCTCAGGAGTGAATAGATTGTTTTCTTGTCTATATTTGTTTGTTTTATAAACTTACAGACGGAGCCTGAAGTCAAGCAAGCAAGCCTTTGATCTGCATTTTCTATGCAAGTGCAAAGTAGATCAATGTTGCTTCAGTCTATCTCCGGGTTTTATTTATAAACTAAACAATCAATTTGAAAACATTCTAATTGCCCTAGTGGTGGCTCTAGTAACCTCATTAGATCAGCCCCTATGATTTATATTTACTGAACATCACTTGCTCGACCTAAGTCCCTGAACTGAGCTGCAAACTATGACCAAAGACCAAGTAAAAGTCTCACACTGGTACCATCGCACCCTCTCTTCAAGGAAGTCTGTATGCATCGCACCTCTCGTGTGCAATAGGTGGGATGCATACTAGATTCCCTGTGTAACAGGTGCAATGGTCAGAAAAGGTTAATTTTTCCTTTAGACTTTGGTTTTTCTTCACTCTCTTCAGCTCTATTCAGGAGTTTTGCTGTCTGTGATCAGTATACCTCTGTGGAAACCCCTTTCTTTCCATCATTCAGCCTCCATTATGCAAAGAACTGTAAATGTTTTTATGTATTGTGAGCCATTTTCAGTTCTGTTTTACAAAGAAGTAGCGTAGTCGAACTTCCATTTCTTGATTTGGAAGTGTCGCAAGTGTCATTTTCAGTCATAGAAGAGAATCCTATTGTTTTTTATGGTCGATTATACTGTTACTCTTGTATTTGATTTGAATTAGTAGTTTTTTCAAGTGTCAAAAACAATTTTCAATTCGAAATTGTAAAGTGTCATCGTTATCTTCCTTTTGTTTTCAAGAGAAATATGTTAGTATTGTCGCTTTGAAAAGATAATTCAGATTTGTACTTAGCATTCTTCTTGTCATTCACACATTAAGAAGGCTGAAAACAAATACATGCATGTGCATTTTCATTTAGACTACTTGTTGGTTTGATTTAGGACAGTGCATTTAGTGTGTGCTCTGTGCTCTATGTTGAAAGAATCCCAGTCCTCTTTCCTTAGTAGCTAGGATTTTCATTGCAAAGGAAGATTAAACGATTGTTTATCATCTTAGACTGCATTTTAGGAATTGTATATCTACATCACGTGGTGAACCTGAAAGGCAAATTCTTAAGCAAGATCAACTGTAAAATAAATTTAATGAACATAAAAATGCTTTGGAACCTAACGCACAACATCTAGAAGTCTAGGCTAGAGATGTATTCCGGCGTTGTAAAGCCTGGTAACTATTGCTTTCATTACTGGTTGGGTGATTCCTCCTCTTTGAGAAGACAAGCGCCAGTACGGACTTGTGCTCCCATGTACCGTCGAGTATATATTGGGAGACCACAATAGGCTATATCCTTTATCCTTAGGAAGCCATGTCTACCGCCCTATCGATCACAATGCGCTGAACACAACATTCAGGAAGATTGACTACCGTACCATAAAAATTATTCTGCAGTTTTGCGATTGGTTTGGTAATCCCTCTGTTTAGATTTCCAGAGTAGTCTCTTTCATTCCTTTTAAGACTCCTAAAAGGAAAAGGTCCATCTGAGCACTTGTCACTTCAGGCTCATTAAAAATCGAAGGCGACTGGAGTCATCTTTTGTTTTTTCTTGACTCTTAAAAATTGAAAAAACAAGTTGTGTCAAAGCATCTAAAATATATTTTAATTGGAATAACATCATTGTTCCCTCACTGGTCTTAGGTTGAGAAAAATGGAGTCCACCAACCAAGGATTTCCCCTTGGAGGAAATCCTAATCCTTTCTCCTCTTGGGGAGATGTTGTTGCACCCCATATGGCCACATTGTCACTTCCAGGATTGATAATTGGTTTGCCCATATGGCTCTTCTCTACCTCTGTCATTCAGAACACCGTAATTCCTGAACAATCGAGTCAGCAACTAGATGATACTAGAGTTACCCCCCAACCTTCTAATTCATCTGTTTCTCCCTCTCCTCCTTCCTCTTCGCTTGATGAAGCTGTTAAAGCTGAAAATCAAGTAACTAAGTAGGAGAAGAAGGGGAAGGAGAAGAAGGAAAAGAAGAAGAAGGAGCCAAAGGCAAAAAGGGGCAACCGGGCATCGTCTAGTGAAAATCCACACACTGCACCATCCAAGCCTAAATATCCATGTGTCATTTGCAAAGGAGACCATTATTATTGAGATTGTCCTTGCATCCATTGGATCTTAAGGGAATGATCTCCTCGTTTGCACAATCCGGTGTCATCAACCTTTGATCGTGTTGAGAGTACACCGTCAACTAGTGAAAGCGAAGTATCTGGACAGAAAAGGAAATGTAAATTACCTTGTAAACTGTGTGAAGGCGATCACATCATCCATCATTGTCCCTTCCTAGATGAGGCTAAAAGAGTTTTGGATAACCATCCGGCTTCACCACTACGGCTCCCTCCTGGATATAAGAAACTCTTATTGAGTCCATCACTGGTTGAAAATCCGACTGACACGCCATTGGGTCAGTCGAAGCATCTATCATCGAAGATAAACCCTCTGAATTCACACCAGATGAAAGTCAAAAGGTCGAGGCGACAGTTGACCCGATCTTGCCTTCAAAAGGTCTGTCTTCAGAGGATACAATCACTGAAGAGAATGAGAACGACACCGTTCAAATTCTTTTCGTAAACACAGACTTTGATGAACATGGGGGAAATCTACCCGTTCCTTTGCCACAAGAAGGAAGTTCATCAGAGTCATATCCGGCTGTCTATTCGGTCCCACCTCCAAGCAACCTAGTAGTTTCCTTTGAATGGAATCTACTAGGCAAACCTCGTTTACCAGCTAGTGTACCATTCTGAATTATTGTACAAGCTTACATAATGGTCATGGCCAGTACCATCATAGATGAAGGGGCTTCTGTGAGTATCCTTTCCTCGATTGCTTGGAAAGTGCTTAGTTCGCCATCTCTTCTGCCTGAGATGAGAAATCTGATAGGCTTCGATAAGGGAACCAGTCGACCGTTAGGGATCCTTCCCAATGTGCCCATAATGTTGAGAAGGAAAACTGTTTATATGAACGTAATGGTAGTCCAAGGACCTCTAGATTATAATCTACTCCTTGGGCGCGACTATATTTATAGCATGGGAGCCATTGTCTCCTCACTCTTTAGAGCAATGTGTTTTCTGCATGAAGGCTGAGTGGTCCAGCTCGTAGACTAGCTTTCGTTCCCCAGCTCACACATAGAAAATAGTCAAATGCCATCCCTAAATGGTCTTTTCATGCAAGGAATGTCTCAAATCTCGAGTCTGTCCACCTGAAGAGCACAAGTAATTCGAGAGGACATGACTGAAACCCAGGGGGCATGCACCCTGGCCTGCTCCAACAGCGAAAATCTAGGTATAGAGTAGGTTTCCGTGAAGGAAAATGACTGGTCCGAAACCCATCCATATAGGAAAAGGGGATTAGACAGGAATACGATTCCCTCGTCAAGGTTAGGTGGTTGGAGTTAGAATCACCTTTGTCCAGATGGACTAAGCCAGGAAGTATTTCTATCCGCTATGTGGACGGAAACTATCTTGCAGATGCAAGAACTTCTAAATGGTAGCCAGGAAATTTTTCACTATACCTAAGCAATGAGCAAATGTTTCTTCCAGAGTTTAAGCTCATTAAAAAATGAACCAATTTCCGGTAAATAACCATTGTGAATGCATTATCATCAGCTTTTAAGCCTTGGTCGTGTTCTCATCATCACCTCCACTCTATTTTAGCCGATCATATGCCTCCATTTGATTGTTTACCCTTTTGAGGAACAACTGCGACGAGTGATTCTATTACCCATCCTTGTGACACTGCCGTGATTGGAAAATTCCAAACCTTACGTGGAATTAGCTGCTACCAGAAATTATCACTTATTCCTCAAAAAATGAGTTTCCTTTAAGCTCTTTTCACCTCACTCGTAAAATATGAAAAGATTTTTGAGCTATTGGCCTCTCCGGCTTATTAAAGTCATTGGAAGTGCTATCCCTCCTCTATATTTTAATCTTTTTGGACCTGAGGCATTATTGCACAAAAAGATCGAGCGCTTGTCTTGTTCGGCTCGTCAAAACTACCGAAAATTCATCCCTTTCGTATTATTTTACACTTTTTCAGACTTAAGGGATTATATGACGAAAAATAATCATTGGAGTTTCCTTTCCATCCCTTTTCAGACTCTCTAATATTGAAAAAGGACCGAGTTATTATTGTCGTTAAACTCGTTAAAATCAATAGCAACGAAGTTGTCCAAATGGACGAGAACGAGTTTCACTGTTGCTAGGCTTGTTAAAACATAGCGACGGGTTCACCCGAAGGGCGGATTATAGAACAAGAATATGTTATCCTCCTCAAGCTTGATTAAAATAAAGAGGTATTGGTCAGCAATGTTTGGGGAAAAATTGGGAAGAAAACTTGAAGAAACTTTATTGGTAGCTAGTCGCTCTTGAGCATGGCACTTTCACTCCACGTCCGAGTCGAGTTGGCTTATTCCATTCACCGGTCATAACACCATTGGTCTGTCACACCATCCATATTTTGGGGTAACGCTACTAATCCATTTTCAGTGTCGCCGGTATGTTCAAGGGAAGTTGCTCAGAGAATTCACCTGTGTCTCATCCACTACAATACATTCACGCTCCATTCTTTCATGACCACCACCCTGAACCTTGTATCATCAGATTGTTTTCACCTCCAAAATCATTTGCTCCATTCCGTGTCATAGATGTGGGATTCATTAAGGCCCTCCTACGATGGGTCGCTTCTTGTCGACATCAGCTCATTATCCAAGAAGTCAACCTAGGAACAACCCTTTTAGTACTTTGAAGCTTGCATGCCTCAATGGCAAGTTTCTCACTTCTGGTGACAGGTTTACATCAATGGCCTTCGAGCGAAAGCTTTTGCATGGTGTTCGATGCCAAGTCCCTTTTTCACACCACGCGAATTGTACTGCAGTACCTTGAGGGTCATCATCATTACCAGTGATTCCTCTCGCGCCTGTTAACAACTTACATCATTGGCTGGTAATCAGGCGATGTCTTTCCATGTTCGACTCTAGAGCATCCTTCACATGGATCGACTTGTACTTCGAGTGAAGATTGAATGAGTTTTAAGACCCCAGATCTAGTTTCATCCATCCGGGATGTGATATATTCAGGAATATAAAGACATCAAATGTACATCATTGCTGAACAAATGATCATCCGAATCATCAATCTGCTACATAGACGGTTGTCTGTCCTATGTACATGAAAATGAATTGATAAAGCTGAGCATGGGAATGCCTTCCTCAGCTAGATCATGAAAAATATTATGAAGATAATGTATTGTATTGTATCTTATTACAGGTCGCCTTCCAGCTCGAAAAAACTTCGGATCCTCATGACAAAGCATTTCACCCGACATCAAAAGATTAATGACCTCATGCTTTAGGGGGCAACTGTTATAGACGTTTTTGGGCACTTCAACCCCAATCATACATCTCCATAAACCAAGGGCTCCTAAGTCCCTAAAAGTGTTACTTCATTCCCTAAAAGGACAAGGTTAGCTGATTACATCATCTCCCAGAAGTTCTCCATAGAAAACTGCTCAGAACTGGTTAAAACTGGACCATACAGACTGCCTAGTGCAGAGGGTGCG
Organism: Pinus taeda; assembly: GCA_000404065.3. Lineage (NCBI taxonomy): Eukaryota > Viridiplantae > Streptophyta > Pinopsida > Pinales > Pinaceae > Pinus > Pinus taeda. The sequence continues at coordinate 259,038 of APFE030050975.1, forward strand.
ATGCATCTCACCTGCTCAGTGTAAAGGGTGCGATGCATACTAGAAAGCCCTTATGTAGGGTGCGATGGGCGAGAGTAGACAAATGGTAGAGACATTTTGCAAGGTGGATCATCATGGAATCTTCCAGAAACTTCTCCTATGACACTTGCCTCTCTGAATTCGCCCAGGGATGAGTAAGAGATCATCAGTCTCCAAGTGGAATCAAGAACTATTAGAGAGAGGACACTAAATCAAAATCTCAGAAGTTGACTCACCTCCCTGCAATCATCTATATATGGATCCCTCATCACAGAGATCCAGAGGCTGGAATCTTGTATATTGTAAGGAAGTACTATTGGTTTCCTGGTGCAACATCATAGTGTTGGGTGATCTAAGCTTTTCATGAGGTGAAGAAGGGCTTTCATGCTAAGAGGATGATGCTAGGTCAGAAAAATTGGTTATAATCCTCTTTGTTATTCTTGATATTAATAAAGATATTCAAGTTTTCCTCCACATTCTTGTATGTTTGATGATATATGCATTTGTGTGGCCAATACATATTTGGTCCTGTATTTCTTATGATTGTAGATCTCTGTTCTTCGATAATATTATGCTGCTTTGATTCCACAAATGCTCTTTGAAATTGGGTAGACGAAAGAGGAGCGGTAAAGATCTGTCAGAAGGGAGAGGAACTAAGCAAGGAACCAAGCACAAGACTGAGGTTGGTTTCCTTTGTTCCCCTCTTATCTACTTCTCATAAAGGAAAGCTATAGTAGTTTTAGTTAGTTTGTTTCTAAGATAGCTACCAGTCTTAGTGGGACTAGTAGCTCCGAGTGGACACTAGATTTC
>APFE030050975.1:260517-271077 GCA_000404065.3 Pinus taeda
TAGAATGGGAGGATTTTCCTCCTGTCTTGATGGAACAGGAGGGTTGCCTCCAAGCTCATTGGAATACGAAGAAATGAAAAGAACTTGAGTGGTATCATACTCACTCTCTACGAGAAAGGTACGATTAACTAAAGGTGAAATCAAGTCAACTATTCCCTTGACCTGTGATTGGTTAGGTATAGACTCATGGGATTCACATTCAGAGAGAGTGGGTTTGACCGATGGTTGATTTGGGTCAGTCACTTCATCAACTAGTGAAGGAATAAGGGAGAGTCTCCTGTAACCAGATGGAAGTCATTGTGGAGAAGCAGGACTGTTATCCAACACTTTTGGGCTTCATATAGATAAGGACAAAGGTGAATGGGGTGATTCCCTTCGAATAACCTACAGGGAAGCTTAACTTTACCCTTCTTTCCATGAACTTTGCTACCACTTGTTGATGGTGTGTCACCAACATGATCTCCATAAGTTGATGACATAGGATGATGTGAACGAGAAGACCATTCTTCTAAGTCTAAGGAATACTAGAACAATTTCGAAGAAGATGGTCTCCCATACAAATTTTACAAGAATATCAAAGTTTGTGAGGCTTATCAAACAGTTTCTCATTAGAAGTTGCATTCGAGGCAATGGTTTCTTGGTTTCCCCCCTACTGAATTTTCTTCTTATTCTTCTTCTTCTTAGCCACCTAGTTACTAGTTTCAATACTTTCACCAGGTGAAGAGGAAGAAGGGGAGGAAGAAACAACTGACAAAGAAGGTAAACGGTCAAATTTAGGATCAGCTGGAAGTTGATTTTGTCCAATTATAGGAATATTCAGTTGCGGGGCCAAGGAGGTTGAGAAAAACCATATTGGCAAGCTGATGGTAAGTCCTGGAAGGGACAATGTAGCCATATAAGGAGCACCAATATTTCCAAAAGGAGGAAAAGGACTAAGATTCCCATCAAAAGGAATTCCTTGATTGGTGGACTCCAGAGTCGTTGCCATATGTCTCAACCTAAGATCAACTAAGGAGTGACATGGAGGATGTTATCCACGGTCAGTTAATTTTATTTTAATCAAAATAACATAACAAAACAAAAGAGGGACAATCTAGGCAAAAGGATTACCAAGTAACTGTGAACTACAATATACTGCCTCAGTAAACCAAGGACTTAACATACATGCAGGCAATCTCCCTGAATGTTGTGTTCGGTGTATCACAACGTACAAGGCAGTCAACTCAAGTACCTAAGGATGGTGTTATCACCAAAATAGGACCCTGATAGTCTACTCATCAAGTCAATCTCAGTGTAACTATTTTAAACCAATGTTTTGGCTGAGGCTTAGCCTCCTCAACCTGAGAGGGCTCTCTCACTAGGTTTAGGGTTTTTGGTTAATGATTAGATGGCTAACTCAAGGAACAAAATGAATGGAAGTATAACTTATAGACTGGTTGAAAGTACGATTAGCAAACATCTATTGGGATATGGAGTCAAAATGGTCTTCAACAAAACAACATGATCAGCAAGATATGGAAATCAAGGCACTTAGAGTTTAGGTTTATGAAGAAAATTGTAACATAGTGAAACAAGACAGTTTACAAGCATGTGAAGGAAGTTATAGAATTTTCCAATGAATTCTAAGTATCGCAAGCTCATACCACCGCAAATAAGTAATTCTATAAATCCATAAGAATATCAAACATATAAACTCTTTGTGAATCTTGAGTAGTCAAACTGATCACCGTATTAAGTATGAAAAAACATAGTTTTTACAATAACACAATCTTTCCTTTACTATTGAAAACTCTAACCCTTCTAATTTCATCTCTTGCTTCATATATAGCTTTTACAATAAGGATCCCATGATCCTTATCAAGAGAATTTGAACTTGCTTGACCTGGCACCTACTCATACTTAAAACAGACTATTAATTACAACTAGCTGTTAACTAACAGTCGTAGAGTCCTAATACAACTAGGAGCGTAACTCCTTATTATGCTAGCAACAACCTAGGATGTGGAATAAATTTGGTTTTTGACAGCTTCTCCTTCCTAACTTTGAACTTGGTGATGTCCATAACCCCTAGTTGGCCTCCAATAGCTTCTCCTTCATCTGCCCTGAAAACTAGGAAACTGTCCCCTGCTCTGTTCTGGCTGAAAAATAAGTGTTGGGACAGAGATGTTTTATCCTCATCAAAAATGTATGTTGTAAAACTGAAGGAGGCTTTTGTAGACCACTCTGTGCTGAACAAAAACCTCTCTTGGTTTTTTTCAATACCTTTCCTACTGGCTAGAAACTATCTTTGAATATCAGGTGTAAACTAGAAATTGTGATTTATGAAAAACTGCTCCTACAACAGTTTCATAGCGCACGTTGAGTCATCAACTTCTCCTAGCTTATAATGAATTTTAAGAAACTGAAAGAGTTTTTTGTAGCTCATTATTTTAGGAATAAAAGCATCTTTCACTTTTCCAAACTATGCTTTCAGTTGCTCAAAAAACCTTGTGGAAGTTGACTACATAAAACAGTTTTTCTGCTGAAAAAGGCTGCTTCAGGGATTTCATAGTGCATGTAGTGCAAATTCTAGGTTTTGCACTACAAAAAATCCTAACTAATAATACCCGATTTCGTAGCGCATATAGTGAATTTTCTGAGTTTTGCGCTACGAAAACTCCTAGGCAATTTCGTAGTGCATGTCAATTTTGAAAAAACCTAACACATGACACTTTTGAAATAATGTGGGATCTATGATAGGAGAAATAAGGTTGTTGAACTTTATTTAGTAATGGAGATAAGACTCCAACTCTATGATTCAGACTCTAAAACAAAAACAATAAAAATAACTTGACTAAGACTAACATAAAACTTTGGAACCATACCAGTTGTCCAAAATTTTAGAACTTTTTATAGTGATAACAATGGCTCCACTTGGGATAGTGTGCCCTTGTGGTACACTAAGAACCTACAGTTCCAGTGCTTTGTCCACTTATGATAAAAACAGAAATTTGATTGACAAGCATCCCCTTCAAGCTAGTTGGGCCTTCACCTCGGGCTTAAGATTGATTTTCATTGTAGAAGAAAGAAATTTGTATCTACTGAACAAATCTCGGTCAACATACCCTGAGCTTATTTTCACATTCCTACCTACCCTATCAACTGCAACCTCCATTTATAGCTCAAGGAACATGAAACTTCCAATGAAGCCAATCATTAATCTGATCTGACACTTGAATCTCTTGGTTATGCTTGAAGAAAAAATAAACATGATACTAAAATAACCGAGTCAGCATGATATGTAACTGATCTTCAAGATAAAAATATATCTGGAAATCTAAACAACAAATCTTTTCCATGTAATCAAATATAAGGTCAAAAAATACATGATTAGTTTGATGATTCTCATAACATTCTATATCTTCATACAACTGATTCTCAACCACACAAAATTCCTTTGATATGCTATCCAACTACCTTTCTACATGATTCCCATAGACAATGTAATTTTCCTCAGTATTATGATCATTCTTTCAAGTAATTTGCTGCAAGGAATTACATAAATGTTCAAACTTTTCCTCTACCTAAGGGTTATAAAAAATTTCTTCTAGTATTTCTTCTTGGTGTTTGCAATTATTTTCATCTTCATTATAATCCGAAGACTGAGAAGTCTGCTGCATCTCTACATCAATCTCGGAGGATGTAATATGATTTTCATAAGTAAACCCCTGCTAATTTTCATGCTACATTTCATGGGATGTTATCCTTTCTTCTTCGTGTTGAAATGTATTGTTATGAAGAGCCTCTAAAATTTCTTCATCCATGAATTCATCATCATCATAACAATCCTCCAAATATCGAATAAAACTCACAGAATGTTTACAACAATCTTTGACCAGCAATAAGGAGGGATGACACTCTTTATACATGTCATATAATACATCATGGAAATCAGCAAGAGAATATAATGAACCATTTTCCAAGCTTTTATACCAAGACCATGCTTTTCCTTCTAAACTGGTCATAAACATCTTCATGAGACAATCTTCAGGGAACTGAACCTTAAGACTGCGTACATGCATATGGAACCTAACCAAACGAAGAGCAACATTGTCTTTCTTTTCATCTTTGAATATTGGAAGATCATCTAACCAATCAACCTTTGGCATAGGATTTGGAAAACCAGGGATATGAGATCGATTCATAGGGGCATACCTAGCATTGATTCTTGTAATGTAACTCATCTCGAAACTTCATCAAGAAATTGATCTTCTAGCAGTGGAGTCACCTTCCAATTTGTTATTTGAAGTGTGGAGTCACTAAGGTAGATTGCAGCCTCGAAAACTTTTTGAGCTCCTGCTACCTTCAGAAGTTCAACTTTCTTGATTTCAGGAATGACTAATATTTAGACTCCCAACAGATGCACCAAAATGTTATCACCAAAATAGGACCCTGATAGGCTACTCATCAAGTCAATCTCAGTGTAACTATTTCAAACCAATATTCTGGCTGAGGCTTAGTGTCCTGTTGTGGTCACCAACAACCCCCTCTTTTTTTTGGTGTTAGCAACAACCCCAAGCAAATGGGGGACCCTTAGTAAAAATTCATCAAAATTCCCCTTGAATATTTTTGTTCTTCCTTAAAATCTTATCGCAGCAAAGCAAAGGAAACACTTGTTGTTATAAGCTTATAAAACCACAAAAAAGCGACGCTAAACTCATCGCATCACATTTATCATGAGTGCTCTTAACAAGAGAGAGACTTAAGAAATCCCTGACGGCTGATGTGTGACGTCGCATGTCACAACAACCGCATAAGCAAGACGCAATGACTAATATCCGTGATGTGCGATTTGCGATTTGCGATCTCTAATCCACAATCTGTGATCAGCGATGATCCGATATCATGATATCACGATGCTGTAATACTAATATGCGATCTACGATCTGCGATCTGCGACGAAACACGAGATCTTGCTCAGCACAACATTCAAAGGAAAGCTGTCCTTTAATAAGAGTTAGGCGCGCGCATGTAAAAAGAAATTAATGATCATATGAATGACCGCTTTTCGTTTTTCAAAGAGTTAGTTCACTTTGAATGTCATGATTATACACATGCAACATCTGAAGCTTTCATATCAAACTTTATTTTTCATTTATTCTTTTCCTTCACATAACTATAAAACAGGGGATAAAATGGAGTAATTTTTCTTGTGCAGGAAACATCTAAGGAAAAGAGGAAAGCGTCGATGTTTAAAGGCCACAGAAGAGGCTTCTACAGAAGCAGCAACCACACACGATAGGCCATCTAAAGCTCAGAGTTAAAGGCACACAAAAGCAGCATGACTGCAAAGATACCTGAAGCTTGCACGATAGAAAAGCTCGGAATGAAGAGCAAAGGCAGTTTCCAATCCGGAGAGTTGCTCGGGAAGTAAAGTCTTCTGACTCATCAAGTCATTAACAAAGAAAGAAAACCAAAATAGCAAAAGCAGGTCCAGTTCGAGAAAAATTCGAGTTATTACCAAGAATACATTCAGTCAGAGGGAGATTCTCTTAAAATATCTGATAGTTTATCGAAGAGGTGGTGCCAGCCCTTGTTACTCCTATTTTTGTAACATGCACAAAGGAAAAGGCAACCAACTGACCCCTCTCGGTCGAATGCTGCACACTCACAACGCTAAAGGAGAAAAGACAGAAATAGTTCAAAGTTAGATTCAATTTTAGAAATAATTTTCTTTATCAAAGGGACGGTCATTTGAAAACCGGATCCCAAATTTATGTAATCAAGTTAATTAGTTAGCAGTATTTAAACCCTTCTCATACATTTAGAGAAGGGTTCATAGATTTTTCAAAAACTTATCCTCAGAACATGCACTTCTGCTCCCTCATAGGAGGTTTTGATGAATAGATGGATCATAATTTATCTTTACTTGCATTTTTGATATCTGCTACTGATGTTACACTTCTGTACTCTTAGTGGATGTTAGAACAAGGAGAGATAAATCATTGTTGCTTGAAGCTTGTGAGTGGAACCAGTCATAAATGGTACTTTTATCTCTTGGCTATTTCTGCTTATGTTCTTTAAGTGATTTATAGTTTCAGTTGTTTATATGTCATTGCACGAATGTATGGGTTACCATTTGGCACTTTTGTACGGTGGAGCCGTATTTTTTGTATCTGACATATAAGTAACTTATTATGCGATATGTTGCTCATAACTATTTTGCCTAACTTCTTATGAAAAATAGTTTATCTTAAATTATTTCTATTCTTATGATAGCTGAATGATCTTTATTACCAGTTATTATTTGAAATCTTTTTAGATCGCAAAATAGTAAGGAATACACCCCGGGTTAGTGTAGATTAGGTGTATTGTTTCTTATTAGGTTACAATAGCATAGTGTTAGTTTAGAGAGTCTAAATTAGATTTATTTTGAATTTTCATTAGGTTAGCATAGTCCAAGCTCTACACACAGACACACGCACCCAAGGTTGGGAAACTGGTCCCGTCACCCCCAGTCGGACCCGCTATACCAAACGGATAAGGAGCTGCCAACCAAGGTCCAGACCGGGTGGGTATCCCCCTTGTTGTCAACCCAATTTTCGGGGCCTCAACATATTTTGGCGCTAGAAGGAGGGCCTGACTATGAATGGCACCTAAATCAGAATCTAAATACCATTCTTTGAGTAAATCACCCTCATCAACTCCTCCGACTTCCTTAGAAAATTTAAAATCAGAATCCCAAGTCGGTCGAATAATAACCACTGCTACATACTCTAATATTTCAGACCAGCCTATCATCGAACCCCCTGAAGTTCAAACTCTCATTCATAAACTCCAGGGATTTTCTATTTTTTCAATAGGGTCTGATAAATCTCAAAGAAACGTGACTTCGCAATACAATCCCGCTCATCCCCTGACCAGGTTAAAGAGCAGAAAATTTGGCATCCAGCCAACCGAACTCCCTCTTCCCGCCAGAAAAAGAGCAAGGAAAACATCACTGCACTCTAACGGTGAAACTCTCTCATCTACATCATCCATCTCAACCCCTTCACCGTGAAGTCAACCACCCACATCTCCATTCCAAATCACTCATCCACCTTCCACAACCCCTCTTCCCCAATCATCCAAGATCATATTATTTGCATCTTCAAAACCTCGAGGATCATCTCCTACTCTTGCAATTACCAGTAGCTCAAGAATGGCTCAAGCTCCGTGGAACAGTCCTGGAGCAGTTTTTATGCCTCCACCCTTGAGCCAAATACCACCCCATCCTGAGAAATGGCTACCCAAGTTCAACCCAGAAACAGGCATGCTAGCTGAAGAGCAGATTAACAATTTCATGCTCTCTGTCAATCTCAATGGAGTTACCAATGAAGATGCTGTGGTCCGGCTTTTTCCCTATACGATGCAAGGAACAGCCGGGTCATGGTACTTTTCGTTACCTTCTAGGTCTATAACAACCTGGGACATCTTTCAAAGTCAATTCCTCACCAAATTTGGTGACGATAGATCAATGACAACGTTAATCAGTGACCTATCCAATCTCAAAGCCGAAACCAAAGAACCCATCAAAGATTTCAATTTGCGTTTCAATAAGATCCTTAACAAAATCCTCGCTACTTCCCAACCTAGCGAAGAAGTGCGATGTGAGTGGTATATCACAACCTTACCATCAAATCTAGCAGTCCTCGTAGATAGGGCGAATAAAACAACTTTAGTCGAAAATCTGACAAAAGCCATAGCGGTAGAGAGACGCGTTGTAGCTCTAGAAAAGAGATCTGCGATAGAAGAACGTAAGTCCAAAAAGACCTCTTTCAAGGAAGACTCCAAGAAGAAACAGACAAAAGACCCTTTCGATTTGGAAGGGTTACAGAAAGTATTAAAAACCATGTCCAATGAGTATGATCGACCATAAAGAAAACAAAGTGGCAAAAAACTTCTTCGGAAAAAGCCCTATAGAAATTTTTAAAGGCCCTCAATGGATACGAAACCACCCAACGCTATTCAAACGTCGAATCCGAAGAAGGAGAAGAAGGGAGAGAACCATTGAAGGACAAAACCCGATGATGAAGAAGTTGTGTAACTACAAGACTGTGGATTTCATCCTCCCACAAGAAGAGGATCAAGAAGCATTTCTGGTTAGCACACGTAGCAAAAAAACCAACTTGATCCTCCCCAAACTACCCCCAAGCAGAAGGGCGCAAGCCCTACAATAAAAGAAAAAGTCGCAACAAAGAAAACAACCACAAAGGCGACTCAATCTAGCCCAGCCCTATCAGATCAAATACCTCCATCAAAGACACTAATAGTGTCGGATGAAATGGATTACAACATTATTGATGACATGAAAAAGACGAGGGCTAATATCACTCTTTATGAATTGAGAAAATTGAAACATCAACAGAAGATAATGATGAAATAATTACACGCCATACCCACCACATCTTTTCCTACAGTTGTGGCTACACACAACATGGAAGACCCCCAATCAGCACGGCCAATAAGATCGATCCAAATGACATCGCCTTGATTGGAGGAAGATCAAGATCCCACATTCCCCCCTTTTTGCTCACTTATGAAATCTTCAATAAAAACGTGCACAATTGTTTAGTAGATTCTGGAGCTTCAACAAACATTTTACCCAGATCAATATGTGCCAAGTTAAGCGTTCAACCACAAAAATCCGCGGTACGCATAGTTCAGCTTGATCGGTCTCAAGTCAAAGTGATTGGTGAACTTAATCAAGTCACCATAAGATTTTCGTCTAACCCCAAGGTTTGTCAGGTTATCGACATTTTAGTGGATGATATCCCTGAATTCTACGGTCTAATTCTCAGCAAGGATTGGTCCGAAAAACTCCGTGGATACTTTTGAACCGACTGGTCTCACATGTGGTTACCATATAATGGTAAACCAAACCAAATAAAGGTTGAACGGGAATTACACCAAAAATACATAGTAACAGAATTAGAGGGAGAGAATGAAGTGATAGCATATAACAGTAGCATCATAGGCAATTACTCAACAGATTCTTTCCTCGACAATTTCGATGCTCATACATCACCTTACTTAGAAAATTCAGTTGTATCCCAAGTAGAAAATTTTTCCCAAACTGATAATTCAAAGTGCGTAAATTTTGTAGAAGAACCTGTAAATACGTCTTTGTTTTGGAAATTATATTTTGATGGCTCTAAATCCAACGAAGGAGCGGGAGCAGGATGCGTTCTGATCAGTCCAGAAGGAAGCAAGACAATGCTTACATGCAGACTTGAATTTGATTGCATGAACAATACAACAGAATATGAGGCCTTGGTGCAAGGCTTATACAAAGCAATCGGGTTGAACGTCAAATACCTTCAAGTTTACGAAGACTCTGAGATTGTAGTCAAATAGGTACGTAACACCATACACTGCCTATCAAGTCATTTGAAGCACTATCAATCTCTAGTACAGGATCTGACTGAGCATTTCATGGCATTCAATCTTTTCTCGATCCCGAGAATTCAGAATGCAAGCGCAGACCTTTTAGCCAACGTAGCCTCTAGACTCATTCCCTCCGAAGATTTTAGCCCAGATAGATTCTCAATAGAATTAATCTTTAAACCATCCGTCCCTGACAACATTACAAATTGGAGAGTATTCAATGACGATCCTGATATTGTAAATTTCCTCACCTCAGAAGGATCCTACTCCAATCAGATAATTGACGAGGACCACCACGATCAACAAATACAAAAAACTAGCACTGATAACGCTATACAAAAATCAGTGGTTAAGTTAGAAGACTTATATGATCTGAAAAGTCAGTTTAAAAGGTCTACTAATTCTAAGCTCTGCAGTTCAACTCTGAACTATGAGTCAGTAAACATGGGAACCGATAATAAACCACAAAACGTTAATCTAGGCCACGGCCTAACTCCTGAAGAAAAACTAGCATACATTCGTCTCTTGAGACAATACAAAAATGTTTTCGCCTGGAACTACGACGAGCTGAAGACATACGACACTTCCATTATCCAACATACCATCCCTATGATCGACAATGAAAAACCTGTCCAGTAGAAACTCAGGAAAATCCACCCCAATCTAGAAAACCAAATAAAGACTGAGCTAAATAAGTTGTTAAAAGCCAGAATAATTTTCCCCGTCAGACATTCTAAGTGGGTCTCCAATATGGTGCCTATTAGAAAGAAAAGCGGAGATATTAGAATCTGCATCGATTTTCGGAATCTCAACAAAGCCTGTCTAAAAGATAATTTTCCCCTCCCTCCTATGGAGCAAATATTGCAGGCAGTAGCAGGTTCAGAATTAATGTCTTTTCAGGATGGATTTTCAGGATACAACCAAGTGCTGGTACATCCCGATGATCAACTAAAAACCACGTTTCGAACCAAATGGGGCACATATGCATATCAAAAGATGCCATTTGGTTTAATCAATGCCGGCGCTACGTTTCAAAGAGCTATGGACATCGCATTCAAAGGTTTAGTCAATAAAGCCGTAGTGATTTATTTGGATGATATAACAATATACTCAAAGAAGCGAGGCGACCATCTCAGAGACTTAAAATAGATCTTT
>APFE030050975.1:276279-351784 GCA_000404065.3 Pinus taeda
ATTATTAAAAGGACAGTTGACCAGAGCCAGAAAAATTGGCACAAAACCTTGGTAAATGCTTTATGGGCAGATAGAATAACGAAAAAGGCTTCAATTGGCACTTCTCCCTTTAACTTAGTTTATGGGAAGGAAGTGGTTCTTCCAACCCATTTAATGATTCCTTCCTTGTCTTTAGTACAGTACATCGATGAAGTATCTACTTCCTCCTTACAACATAGATAGATGGGAATGATTAAATTGGAAGAACAATGAGAGCAAGCTAGGAAAACCCATGCTCATCACCAAGCACTAATAAAATCCTCTTTTGACTCAAGCATAATAACCAAAAAAAACTTTTAGAGGGGAGATCTAGTTTTGAAATGGGATAAGGCTCACGAAGAGAAAGGCAAACATACAAAGTTCCAGAAAATGTGGCTTGGTCCTTTTCAGATTGTAGAAGTCATAGGCCCGTCAACGTTTGTGTTGCAGGATTTAGCAGGTAGGAAGGATTCCTTGCCTGTTAACGGACAAATCCTGAAAATATACTTTCCATAGAAGATAACTCTTCTAAATTTTGTAGAATAATTTTATTTTTTTTTCTCTTCTTTCGTAGGAATAAAACTAGTTGTAAATGATTACTTCAGGAATTCGCGTTAAATTGGACACCAGATCCTCTGATTAAATTTTGATTTTTCACTTGTACAAATAGTAAAAATTTTCGAAAATATGATCTTTATTATTGACGAATAGAGTCCAACTTTACCTTAGAAATGATACTAATTCTGACTTCAAAAACTTTTTTCGAAAGCAACCTTTTGGCGAAGAATTTGTTCTATATCAGCACAATGAAAGGAATCAATTACAAAATGAGTACTCTCTGTAAAACTGCTATTTTTTAAAACTCTATTATTACCGTCCAGGGCTTTCTTAAGGAAAAACAATGGGTTCCTCCTTGCTAAAGGAAATCGCAGCATTCAGAGAAGTAATCTGAGAAAACAATACGTATCTCAAAGAATAAGAGGTCTCATCCCGAGCCGACTTATCATGATCACAGATATTATAACTTGCTGACCTTGCCAATACTGTCTACCAAAAGAGGGCAACGACTTAAGATTGTTGCAATCAAAAGACAAGGGGTCTCATCACGAGCCAGCTTGTTCAACAAAAGTGTAAATCAAGTGAATGACTGTGTCATAAATTGGCCATCAAACCAAGACATTGTTCTTTGGAGAATAAAAAAGAAAAGGTATAAAAATGGTTTTCTCTCTGAAAGGTTGTAGATAACTTCGAGCAGGATAAAGGATCATTGCTGGGTCACAGGTAACCCTGTCGAGGCTATGGACGCCTGCAGGCAACAGAGGCTCTACCTACGGTAAATGAGCATATTTTAAATGACCAACATAGCAGTGATGACCTCATTTTATCTTTTGAAAAGAAACCAAGTAATGGCTGGTGTAAATACAAGGACTGAACCATAGGAAGCAGACAAACGGAATGTAGAAAAGTTGAAATAAAGTATCATCGATAAGATAAGACAAACGTACTCTATCTGTCCATAACAAAGTTTAGACTTACGAAAATTTTCCTGTTTCGAAAGTTGAAGTTCAATAGAAAGTCAGAGATAACTGGTTCTTCCCAGTGAATCGCCATTGTTGTGGTCACCAACAACCCCCTCTTTTGTTTGGTGTTAGCAACAACCCCGAGCAAATGGGGGACCCTTAGTAAAAATTCATCAAAATTCCCCTTGAATATTTTTGTTCTTCCTTAAAATCTTATCGCAGAAAAGCAAAGGAAACACTTCTTGTTATAAGCTTATCAAACCAAGAAAAAGCGACGCTAAACTCATCGCATCGCATTTATCATGAGTGCTCTTAACAAGAGAGAGACTTAAGAAATCCCCGACGGCCGATGTGCGACGTCGCATATCGCAACAACCGCATAAGCAAGACCCAGTGACTAATATCCGCGATGTGCGATTTGCGATCTCTAATCCACAATCTGCGATCGGCGATGATCCGATATCTCGGTATCACGATGCTATAATACTAATATGCGATCTGCGATCTGCAATCTGCGACGAAACACGAGATCTTGCTCAGCACAACATTCAAAGGAAAGTTGTCCTTTAATTAGAGTTAGGCGCGCGCATGTAAAAAGAAATCAATGATCATACGAATGACCGCTTTTCATTTTTCGAAGAGTCAGTTCACTTTGAATGTCATGTTTATACACACGCAACATCTGAAGCTTTCATATAAAACTTTATTTTTCATTTATTCTTTTCCTTCACACAACTATAAAACAGGAGATAAAATGGAGTAATTTTTCTTGTGCAGGAAACATCTAAGGAAAAGAGGAAAGCATCAATGTTTAAAGGCCACAAAAGAGGCTTCTTCAGAAGCAGGAACCACACACGATAGGCCATCTGAAGCTCAGAGTTAAAGGCACACAAAAGAAGCATGACTGCAAAGATACCTGAAGCTTGCACAACAGAAAAGCCCGAAATGAAGAGTAAAGGCAGTTTCCAATCCAGAGAATTGCTCGGGAAGTAAAGTCTTCTGACTCATCAAGTCATTAACAAAGACAGAATACCAAAATAGCAAAAGCAGGTCCAGTTCGAGAAAAATTCGAGTTATTACCAAGAATACATTCAGTCGGTGGGAGATTCTCTTAAAATATCTGATAGTTTATCGAAGAGGTGGTGCTGGCCCTTGTTACTCCTATTTTTGTAACACGCACAAAGGGAAAGGCAACCAACCGACCCCTCTCGGTCGAATGCTGCACACTCACAACGCTAAAGGAGCAAAGACAGAAATAGTTCAAAGTTAGATTCAATTTTAGAAATAATTTGCTTTATCAGAGGGACGGTTATTTGAAAACCGGATCCCAAATTTATGTAATCAAGTTAATTAGTTATCAGTATTTAAACCCTTCTCATGCATTTAGAGAAGGGTCCGTAGATTTGTCAAAAACTTATCCTCAGAAAATGCACTTCTGCTCCCTCATAGGAGGTTTTGATGAATAGATGGATCAGAATTTATCTTTACTTGCATTTTTGATATCTGCTACTGATGTTGCACTTCTGTACTCTTAGTGGATGTTAGAACAAGGAGAGATAAATCATTGTTGCTTGAAGCTTGTGAGTGGAACCAGTCATAAATGGTACTTTTATCTCTTGGCTATTTTTGCTTATGTTCTTTAAGTGATTTATAGTTTCAATTGTTTATATGTCATTGTACGAATGTTTGGGTTACCATTTGGCACTTTTGTACGGTAGAACCGTATTTTTTGTATCTAACATATAAGTAACTTATTATGTGATATGCTGCTCATAACTATTTTGCCTAATTTCTTATGCAAAATAGTTTATCTTTAATGATTTCTATTCTTATGATAGCTGAATGATCTTTATTACCAGTTATTATTCGAAATCTTTTTAGATCGCATAATAACAAGGAATACACCCCGGGTTAGTGTAGATTAGGTGTATTGTTTCTTATTAGGTTACAATAGCATAGCGTTAGTTTAGAGAGTCTAAATTAGATTTACTTTGAATTTTCATTAGGTTAGCATAGTCCAAGCTCTACACACACACACACACGCACCCAAGGTCGGGAAACTGGTCCCGTCACCCCCAGTCGGACCCGCTATACCAAATGGATAAGGAGTTGCCAACTAAGGTCCGGACCGGGTGGGTATCCCCCTTGTTTTCGACCCGATTTTTGGGGCTTCAACATGTCCTCAACCTGAGAGGGCTCTCTCACTAGGTTTAGGGTTTTTGATTAATTATTAGATGGCTAATTCAAGGAACAAAATGAATGGAAGTATAACTTATTGACTGGTTGAAAGTACGATTAGCAAACATCTATTGGGCTATGGAGTCAAAATGGTGTTCAACAAAACAACATGATCAACAAGATATGGAAATCAAGGCACTTAGAGTTTAGGTTTATGAAGAAAACTATAACACAGTGAAATAAGACAGTTTACAAGCATGTGAAGGAAGTTAGAGCGTTTTCCAATGAATTCTAAGTATCAAAAACTCATACCACTACAAATAAGTAATCCTATAAAGCCATAAGAACATCAAACGTATAAACTCTTTGTGAATATTGAGTAGTCAAACTGATCATTGTATTAAGTATGAAAAAACACAGCTTTTACAATAACACAATCTTTCCTTTACTAATGAAAACTCCAAGCCTTTCTAATTTCATCGCTTGCTTCATATATATCTTTTAAAATAAGGATTCCATGATCCTTCATCAAGAGAATTCGAATTTTCTTGACCTGACACCTACTCATACCTAAAGTAGACTATTAATTACAACTAGTTGTTAACTAACAGTCCTAGAGTCCTAATACAACTAGGAGTGTAACTCCTTATTATGCTAGAAACAACCTAGGATGTGGAATAAATTCATTTTTTGATAGTTTTTCCTTCTTAACTTTGAACTTGGTGATGTCCATAACCCTCAGCTGGCCTCCAATAGCTTTTCCTTCATCTGCCCTGAAAACTAGGAAACTGTCCCCTGTGCTGTTTTGGCTGAAAAATAGGTGTTGGGACAGAGTGTTTTTCTCCCCATCAAAAATGTATTTTGAAAAACTTAAGGAAGCTTTTCTATACCACTATATTCTGAACACAAACCTCTCTTTTATTTTCACAATACCTTTCCTATTGCCCAGAAACTGTCTTTGAATATCAGGTGTAAACTGGAAATTGTGATTTCTGAAAACCTGCTCCTATAGTAGTTTCATAGCGCAAGTTGAGTCATCAACTTATCCCAGTTCATAATGAATTTGAAGAAACTGAAAGAGGTTTTTGTAGTCCACTATGTTAGGAATACAAACCTCTTTCAATGTTCCAAAATATGCTTTCAGTTGCTCAAAAGACCTCCTGGAAGTTGACTACTTAAAATAATTTTTCTGCTGAAAAAGGATGCTTCAGTGATTTCATAGCACATGTAGTGCAAATTCTGGGTTTTTTGCTATGAAAAATCCTAACTATGAATCCTTGATTTCGTAGTGCATATAGTGCATTTTTTGAGTTTTGTGCTACGAAAACTCGTAGGCAATTTCGTAGCATATGTCAATTTTGAAACAACCTAACACATGAAACTTTTGAATTAATGTGGGATCTATGATAGGAGAAATAAGGTTGTTGAACTTTATTTAATAATGGAAATAAGACTCCAACTCTATGATTTAGACTCTAAAACAAAAACAATAAAAACTACTTCACCAAGACTAACATAAAACTTCGGAACCATACCAGTTGTCCAAAATTTTAGAACTTTTTACAGTGATAACAGATGGATAGCAACCTAATGTAGTCCTCCCATATATACTTGAAAGTACGTGGAGGCCCAATCTGTGTTAGTGGTGTCTAATGTGAAACCGCACATTGAGAGCATTCCTTTATACTTTCTGTACTATAACATCGCCCTATATACCTGAATGTACGTGGAGGAGCTACAATATACTTAAGTATGTGGAATGAGGTATCACACTTGGAATGTATCGCAGACAATTAATGACAACTGCTATGTTTAATGATGATGGAACATGTCTCTGGCCTAGAACCTCTAAATGCTATGCGTTAAGTTACAATGCTCCATTACGTTAATTGAGATAACTTTTAAGTTGATCTTCTTAAGAATTTACCTTTCAAGGTTCACCATGTGATGTATGTTTGCAATTTCTAGAATGCAAATAACATGAGAAACATTCTTTCATTCAATTAACAATGAAAACCATAGCTAGTAAGGGATAGAACAATCAGATCTTTGACAAAGAGCAAAGAGCACATCTAATGAAAGTTCCCTAGATATTCCTATCAAGCATTCACAAACTACAATATGCACAATGCAAGTTTTTCTTTTCAAACCCTTTAGTGTTTAGATGAATGAAAAGGAACTAGATGCACAAACAATCAATCAATGCATTTCATAAGAAACAAATACTTTACGACAGTTTCTTTTTAAAAAAAATGAAGACTTTACGACAATTCTTTTTTCAGAATAAGTAAATAGTAATCAATGTAAGCTAACTTTGACAATGAATTGATAATGATAAAGAAATCTCTTAAGAAACACTAAGCAATCAAGGTCAAAGTAGGTCTAGGAGAGGAAATTC
Organism: Pinus taeda; assembly: GCA_000404065.3. Taxonomy (NCBI): domain Eukaryota; kingdom Viridiplantae; phylum Streptophyta; class Pinopsida; order Pinales; family Pinaceae; genus Pinus; species Pinus taeda. The sequence goes on from APFE030050975.1 coordinate 282,394, forward strand.
AAATTGATTTCAGAGGCATAAAAACTTTGATCTATCAGCAAACAACATCAGAAGCAACTTTGGAAAAATCAAGAAAAAGATGGGTTTTTAACTTGAGAGGGACTAGCGCAGGTCTAAGTAGGAGATAGTGTCCTACAAAGCACTGTCTCTAACCCAAGGGTGCACTGCAGTGCACTGTCCCCTGACCAAGGGTGCACTGGTACCAACACATTCCTAGAATAGGCATTCTAGTGCAAATTTCAACCAAAAACGATTCAGAATGACTAAAAAAGGATCAATGAAGTCAAGTAAAGTCCACTAGGATGTAATATGATGAGGATAAACTACCAGGAATGACAACCATTAGGGATCCTTACCTAGTGGAGTCGCCAATTTGTTATATGGAATTTGTATCTACGAATAAACACGTTTTCCCTAAGTGGGTAGCTACACTTAGAACAACAGAAAGAAAGTAGTTTAACCTTTTCCTATAGTAGATATATGAGATGAAGGAACTTAATTTTAGTCTTTCTCTTCCTTGATCTCTTTTGAGTTGCTCTTGTCGCTCCTACTTCAACTGAATCCACTCAATTGGTACCTATGTCAACAGAAACAGAAATGACAGTGATCAAAACATACATGATATATCTACTATAAACCAATGGAATCGACAACATTGAAACACATAATAATCATAGATATGAACAAGAATATGAGAAAAGGAATAAACAACTTTATTAATGTAGAAGGAAGAGTTTCACCCAATGTGGTTCGATCACGTGTCACTCATCTAGCTTTAGTCCCACCCACATCACATTGAAAGCACACCAATCCAGCAACATAACATTACCTGACATGAACTCAAATCTCAAACCAACAATATTTCTCTACAATATTCAAATTCTAACCCCCTGATCACTATGTTGAGTGGTCAATTTACAGGGAAATGGAGGTGGTTATGTCATAAATTGGGTATTGAATGGCCTTCCAAAATTAGAGTTAGTTTCCATGGAGCAAGGGATGAGAGGATAAGAGGTTAATTTATCCATGGCCTATCCAAATTCGATCTCATAGGATGAGATAAGAGTTGGGATCCAAATATTCCCAGCACCCTATGCAACTTTCTCTCATTCTCGCCCAACGCAGGTGTAAGTGGGTCTAAGTGCACTGAAGTGCAGGCCTGAATGGACCTACCTACAATGCAATGCAGTTACCCCTGACCAAGGCTGTGTTGGTGTCCAAAGGAGGCATTTCAACAAGGTTTCACATTAGGAAACATTCATGGATGGAAGGATTCAATGTGATGAATTGTCTAGGGCATGTAACAACTGAATTAGGGTTTGATGAGCCCTAATTGTACTGATCTGAATGTCAGGAGTGATGTGCCCAAAAAAAAGAAAGAAATTGTGTAATTTTATTCCACTTGGTTTATGAGTGAGGTTAACATTTGAGTGTTTGTCTTGAGGTAGAAGGTTAGCTAGAACTGTTGAATAAATTGTCTAATTTATGCATAAAAGCCCTATATGGAGTTACCAAAAGACTATTATCTCAGTGAAGGGTGCCCTCCAAGTCGTGTAGGCTTCATGTGTCTAGCTATTGAGAAATATTGTTGAAACCATGCACAAGGAGCATAAAAGGTAAGCACCAAGGAGAGGACTTTTCTTTGTGCTATGTAGACCCAATGTGACCATACTATGAATAAGAACATGCCATGCATCAAGGACCTCATAATGAATTCTTTGTGGATGAAGGAGAGTATCCTTCATCCTTAGCCCATTAATAGCTTCAGAGAGATTTTCCCTTTTGAGCACTTGTTGTTCAGAGAAAATGAGAAGCTACATTTAACAATTGGGAAGAATCTTGACTTGGTATGATCTCAAGAGAATTCAAAAGCTTGATTTGATGAAAAAGAATGGCCTTCATGACTCCACCTTATAGTTCCGAGAGAGAGATTCCCTCATGGTTTCATGGTTTGGCCTAGGGGTGGCCATCTATAAAAAGACTACAATTTGTTGAGCTTATTATGGGGTAGAATGTGTCTCACTCTTCATTAGTTGCAAACACATAATTAATTGGATTATATAAGTACCCCTGTGGAATTCATCTCTATAATGTAAATCACTTTAATGAGAAATAAATAATCATTGATGAAAATTATATATTTATGTGGTTGTTTTTTGAATGGATATTATGATCGATGTGATGACTAATTATAATGTGAAATGGTAGACCTGGATGTAATGGTTGTATAATATTCATATACTTAGTAGTAAATATTTAATGTTATTTTATTATGTGATTTTCATGATTATGATCAGGAAGTAAATGGTTTAATACGCATGGGATTGGTAAACTTTTAGCATTAGTTATGGCTAGTTTACATAATCTATTATTAGATATACTAGATAAGATATAGGCTTGTTAAAGTGATTAGAGTGTCTCGTGGATGATATGGAATTAGAGGGAATGTTAATAGGCCTAATTGAAAATGGGATACTCAAGGGGAAAGGTTATTCTCATAACATCTAATAGAAAGTGTTAGAGAGTTCACTAAAGAACTTTTGAGCTAATGGAAGTTTGTTGAAGGTCTTGAATAAGGGTTTGGAATAAGTTAGTGAGATGAAGGATTTTTGATATATTTAGGGTTAGTGGGGGTTATTTTAGTTTTAGAAGTATTTTGGATATTCATTTTACTTTTCAAAACCTTTTCTAGCCCTTAAGGATAGATTGAGGAATTCCCTTCGAAAGCATGCTTTTCCTTAGAGAAATTTAGGGAATAATTCCCCTTTAGATTCATGTTATTAAAAAATATGGGGTTTGGGAGGTCCCTAGCCTCAAACCCTAGTAATATGGCTAACAACGAGGCCATTAAAAATAACTCAACCAAAATGAGTTTAGTCTGGAAGGTGAGACGTTAGGCTATGGGAATCAAGATACCTCAAATGAAAACCAAATAGACTCCTAATAGTAATAGAAAGTACCACAATAATTTAACTGCATTATATTAGATGGTTGGCATATCAACTATTGGAGCATCGCATGTTAGATATCGAGACATCGGACATCAATGACCAAAGAGAAAACCCTGACACTGATGGATCCCAATAACGGTCGTTGATTGTTAAGGAAATTTCCATCACCATCCTACAATATCAAGACTTTCCCAGAAGTCATCACACTAATAGGAAAGGTATATTATTAGGTTATGGTGTATTGAACTTGGGCCATAAAAGGTTGGTTATTGGATTTTGGCTATAAAGGTTTCATACATTGTAAATATTGATTAGAAATAACCCACATAGAGTCCCAATACTAACAAAACTTATCACAACTATCAATTTCTAGTGATGGGTGGTTGGGTTTGTGACATGACAGGTACCCGTTATTGAGTGTTGGGATTTTAGAAGTTGGGTATTTAGAGGGAAAAGTGGAGTGATTAATATTTCCTCTTGATAAAGAAAAATAAATGTGATGTTTAGGTGGTAGGATATGGTGATGTGGTAGTATAAGATGATGATGATGTTACAAGATGATGAGGATCAAGATTTCCACATGTTAGCCACATGATATTTGAAAAAGAGATTGAAGCTGCATGACAATTGGCACCAAGATGGGTCCTTGATAACATGGCATGATGCCATGATGTTGATGTGAAATGTCAATGTGGAAAGATGATTTGGTAATATGATATGGATTTAAAGTGCTAACATGGTGATGAGGGGGTATATAGGTGGAAGCTTGGGTAGAGATGACATGGATGTTAGATTATTGGCCTATCGAGACATCATGAATTAAGATGTTGGGAATTCAAGATATCATATATCAAGATTTTGATTCATTGATTATCAATCTAAGTCAAAAGGAATTTGTATTAAGTGTCCTAAGGGCCCAAAGGCCTAGTGATGTATTAGATGGAAATGATATATGATGGGAAGTTAGGTTTTTCAAGTGATTTTTTTTTGTCAAGTTGGTTGAGATCAAATAAGAAAGGAATAAAATACCTTGATGGTGTTTTAGCCAAGGGGCCAATAGATGACATGACATCCAATGGGTAGGTCGATGTTGTAGCTAGCTTAGCATGTGAAATGGCGACATATGGCTGAAAGGACCACCACATGTTTTCTAAGTAGCATGCAATGAATGTTGATGTGGATTTGGAGTACAATATTCATGATGGAATAACTTTGTGCCCACAACCTAGAATCGAGAAAAAATTATATCTTTGGAGAGCTATTGAAGAGTGTAAGAAGATGTTCATATTAGAAATAAGTTTTGAGGTGGTTAAAGAAAGAGGAAATTTGGTAACACCATCTCTATAAATTCACCTTGGGGGTTGGTGTTGGGTACCCTATAGCCTTAATAAAGGAATTAAGGGTATGGGTATGTTACAAGTGGTATTAAAGCTATGGTTTAACACTCGGACTAAATGGGATCAAGACAATTAAAATTATTATAACCATAGTTAAAACACTAGGTTTGGAGGGCCATAAATACACCACATGGATGAATCTGTCAAGAAAAATTCTAAACACTAGACTTAGATGGGTCAAGAAACAAAAAAAGAAGACAAATTGAAGTGTTTAAGATAGACTGCAAAAACATGACTTCCATAGTAATAGGTCAGAGGTAAATTACAAAATAGAGGTTCCAAAGAAAGGATTACAATAGCAAGGTCATAAAATATGGGAAGCATCATTATTGGGTACAACAAGAAGGTTGTATAGACACAATATTGATGTAAAAAGAGTGTCATAGGATTTTTGAAAAGAGAAGTAGATCTCTATTAAGATATTTAGACATGATTTCCTAATATGCAATAAATGAAGAAACTTAGTGGATGCCAATTGCAAAATCTGTGAAGGAATACAACTAAGACACTAAGTAAAATTCCCCTAAACGTCTCAATAAAATGGTAATTGAAAAAGCAAATGGCTAATTGACGTGGCCATAATTATGAGGGAGAATATCTCAAGCTTATCTCTTGCTATTTTGAATGTCTTTTCTTCAAGTTTTGTAAAATTTATTATATGATAATGAATAAGAGCATAGACATAGTAGGATTGCATGACACTAAATAAACACTAATTCATATACATTGTTAGGCATTAGAAAAATGATATGCTAGTGGCATAAAGAAATGTTGAATGCATACACTAATGAATAATAATACATATAGCATGAATGAAGAGATAGAGCTATCTATTGTATTAATATGATTATGATGACTAACCATGGTTACTGATGAGCATGTAACTAGGAAGACGTTTATCATATGGCTAGAGAAACCAAAAAGAATGCTGCATACATCCTAGTGGAGACAAGGCTATGGATAACAAATTATTGATAAGGAGGTTAGTAAAGAGGAGTGAAAAAACTTTTCTAAGATGATAACTAATCAAGTAGCATCAAATGATAGTTGATAACCATGCAAGTATTGTTTTGGCATGCTCACAATATTGAGAAGGAATTAGGTAAGAATTTCTATAGTAAAATGTTTAGTACAAGTAATAATGTGAATGCATGAATGATAAGTAACTAAATAGCTCGTAATGGAATGATTTACTGATGTTTGTTTCCATATGAAGGGTGACAACATGTGATTTTATCTTATTACTATGAGACATGTCATTAAATTCCTATAATTTCTTATAGGACAAGCTATTATCACTTTTAATAGATGTACATGAATGATGAAAAAAGTGTAGGTACTACACAAGAATTTTAGTGTGTATGACCTAAACATTGTTTGAATGCTTAGCTAAATGCATAATGTGAATGCATATTTATGAATTATTTGTAGAGAAAAGTGTTGTCATTGATGTCAAACAACTATGAAGTTGAAGGGAATTTCTTTTAGAGTTTTATTTTATTTTATGGTTATCACTAATCAGATGTATTGTCTATATTTGAAGAAATGTTGTTTGTAGTGGATTAGTTCAAATGATCTTGTAAAGAGCATAGCGGGATAGTCCTCTCAAAGACCTTTCCAACGCTATATGTAAATTAGTAAAACTCCAAAGAGATCAGGAATTATCTCAATTCAAAAATTTTAGGGTCCCAAGGTACATGGTTCCACATAGAGCCAAGTTGTGGACCCCCCCCCTCCATTATCCATCAATAATACAAGGGGGGGGGGGGGGATGAATATTGTTTTCTAGATCCATGCATTGGGAGGTATGTGTAGGTGCACCAGTATAGTTTTGAGGGGGTTAGTTGTAGAAGGGACAAATTATGGACACTCTCCCCTCTACTAATTATTGAATAGGAAGGGGGAGTGGTAATTAACCGAGACCACTAACCAAGAAAGGGTTCAATTAATTGAAAAAAATCAATGAGAAATATGTGAGTTAAGTAGTCTAGCATAGGTGATGCTGACAGAAAATGATGATGTAGCCAATGTGGGCTTAGATGGTAGAGTGGCATGGTCAACATGTTGATATAGAACTGTACAACATGGGACACGTGGAATGTAGATTTGGGACTTTTGGGTACTAATTAGGCCATTTCCAAGAGACAAGTGGCATGTTTATGAGGTGGTATGAAACTGGCATGACAACAAGGAAATGTTGACATGTCATCTGGCTTTGGAAGCTTAAATTGACACGGTTGTAGAGGAATATCACAATGGTGTGGTTGAAAAAATCTTAGACACAATAAAAAAACATTTGTAACATACCTACCAAAATACACCTATACAATAAATTGAGATACAATATGCACACAGTATACCATTTGTTTATATTTTAGTAATTTGACATAGACTTGTTCATTGATCAATATTTCATTTACAATGCTTGGATACAAGTTAAATCCTGAGTTTTAACAAAAGGTTTGTTCACTCCATTTCACTTACATTTAAATTTTCTATAACTTTTCATATTATACTTTTCAATCAATGCTTGGGCTAGTGACATGCTAAATTCCTATTTCTCTCAAGATCACTACAGAGTTTTCTAATCCACCATATTCCATGCCTTCATTAAAGCTGTAAGTATATCTAACTAAGCTTATATATTTCTTAAATCCCTTATTAAAATTAACATAAAAATTATATCATTATATATATGTAATAGATATACAACAAGGCAATCGTGGTTATAATAAAACATTATGGGCTTTCCTTTTACCTCTTCCCTTTAAAAATTTATAATTTTACAACAAGGTTTCATTATAGAGTATAGAAATAACTCTAACCACAACATATAACATAATATTGATACACTCTGTTGTTCATTCTTCACATGTTCTATATATATATATATATATATATATTATGCTCTTGGTTTATGATTTAAGGCTACTTATAAAATTAGCCTTACTCTCCGCTTGAGGTGGAACTAAAAGACATTGATAACAAGGACTCCCTCTTTTACGTGGATTGATTCCATTAGGTTATGAGGAGGTGTTCCATCTACCTTAATGTGGCCCAACATGGAAAAATGCAATTGAATCAACAAAAGAGACTGAACTTGGTTTAATCAACGATGTTCAATTTTAGGGTTTTGTTTTGGTTATAATGACCTTCCTTTTTTCTAGTTCCCTTGGTCATTATTTTGTTGGCTTTCAAATAGATATCACTCTACTTTGCGACCAGTTTTTAATCTTCCGCATTATTGTGTACCAAACAAATAAGAATTGTTTCTCTTACTAGTCTTCATTTTTTTCTTTGGTGGGAACTTTGTGAAGCTTCGTTTATTCAAATTAGTAAGTGACATAGCAAGATTTTTGAGGAATTTATGGTCATATGTTTATATATTTCCTCACCTCCACTACCATATTATTGAATTATTAATTTAAACATTCATTTTTCTCTCTTGGATTTAAGGTTTTATAAGAAAATTCTATATTGACACTAAGACTCTCCTCGACCTTGGTCTTTGGAAAAAATACTCTGTTGGTTTTCTTATGGTTTGTTTAAACTTAATGATATTGTGGGTGCTCTATCCCTTTGCTTCTTCAAGTAATTTCTAACTTTCATTTTTCTTAATTACAATGCTTTTCAATTTCTTAACTACCAAGGGTTTAAACCCCTTCTTCTTTGTATGCAATTTCAACACAAAAATATGAAGTCTCTTCCAGCCTTCTTTTGACAAAATTTCGTTCTCAACAAGGTTTTCGTTTCTTAGGAGGGTTTTACTCTCAATAGGTAAGAAAACTAAAAAGTTCCAAGGTTTCAAGGAAAGAAAACCCCAACATTTCTATTGCAATTATTTATTATAGTTTAGCCAATTATTTTTGAATTTGGGTTTCCATGGTCGAAACCCTAACCATTTAAGGTCTTTATAGTCACTAGATGGTCTTAGCATAATTCCTTTTCCATTGCCACATTTATAAGTACCTTTTAATGACTTCATTTCATTATATGTAAATTTGTTAACTTATTCTCAGGGTTTCTAGCCCATTCAAGTTTCATTCTCAGTGTTTTCGCCCTATTCAAGTTTACTTAATTTGGGTAATCCATTACAACATTTTTAATGGATTTAAAATTTATTATAGGTACAAATTATGGGTCTCTTAGACATGATTTTTCTAAGGGATAGTTATCTTTCAAAAATAAATTATTCTCATATTAATTTTCTTTATCAACAACACTTCTTGATAAGCCTTCGACTCACATTTTATATGGTTAATAATTAACGGGTATTTTAAATATGAATGATTTAGTTGAAAATTATTTTATTTACTTTGGAATTGTCTAGTTCTTAAGGATTTCAACATCCTCCCTTACTGGTTGGATTCAATCACACTTATTGGTCATTTCTTATATATATTTGATGCATTGTTCAGGAAATGAAATATTGAGAGTTTCTACCATGATTCTGTTATCATGGGAGGTGTTCAAAATTTCTTCTCTATTGGGACATTTGAGGATAAGGGAAATTTATGCCTTAAGTTGTAATATTGTAAATGCCAAGGCTAGAATGCCTTCAGTCGTAATACATTGTTCTATTTTTAATACAGGTTCCAGATGTCTTTTTTTGTTAACTTTATATATTGAAAATTTTGTTAACATTTCAAAGAAGTTTCTCCTTTAATTTATATGAATCATGTTTTCTCTTTCTTTTTTATGCTAAATTCTAAAATTAAGAGTTTATGCACTTTTTTTTCCATTATGTTTAAGAAACAATAAAAATTCTAGGAAATTATTATAACTAATTGTTTTCCACATGTAGATACGAGTACGGTTCCTTTCTCTGTCACTTAAATCTTTAGACGTGTACTTATGTCGCTACTCTATTTACTTATTTCAATGGAATAATTTCTCCTAAGTTACCTATAGATAGCCTATGATTCTTTAAAAATTTTCATTTAAAAACTTTCATTGGTATATATCCAGCCAATGTATTAGGCTAGTTCAACCTCACCATCAATGCTTATGAGATATATGACTATGAAATCTTTTTATCTTGAGTTTTAATACTAATATGGGATGCTACCAACCAATGCTATTCAAACTGTGTTGGTATTTTTCCTAACTGTAACCTTCTTTGACTTTTTTTCCCATATTTACATGTAAATTAATGTTTAAATTCTATGTTTACGATCACTGCTTTTAGGAAGAAAATAATTCTATCTGTAATTCATATATTTCTTACTCCTTAGATAGAAAAATTGATATATATATATATATATATATAATATATAATATATATATATATATATTATATATATATAGATATTCCTCCTAATAAAGATAAAGTGCCTCGACAAATTTTTGGGCATGGTATCCCTCCCAAGGCATGTTTTGGCGCTTAAAGCTCAAGTTTTGACCAAATCTTTTTGTAAAAGCTCCATGAATTGTGGGCGCAGGGCGCGAAAGTATCATAGAGTCATATGATTGTAGAAATAGAGTGAGGCTCTAAGTATAAAAGAGAACTAATAGGGAATAATGAATGAGAAGTCTAAATGATTGAGTCAAAGTGTAAAGTGTGTTTGTGGGTCGTAGAGTAGGAGAAGGCTGTACAACTGAGTGCACAGAGGCCTAGTAGTTAGCAGCTGAGTGTGTGGACCCCTGCATCTGAGTGCGCAGGGTAGGTCGAACTTGTAATCCTAGGAATAAATCAATAAAAAGAAGTTTTGCTATAATTTTGTGTATCTTTCTCTGGTTTAATGCATGATTGAATATAATTTACAAGTATACTATTTATGTACTGCACAAACCTGTATGAATGTTTAATATTTTTAAGTATAACTTAAGACCTTTAAGTAGGCGAAGGTGCTTAAGTGATACTGGAAGATAAATAAAATCTCGGGTAAGAGGAAAAATGAGGCACAACCCCCCGGTTAGGGTTGCATGAAGGAAAGGTATCAGACTGTGATGGACGGAAGGTGCGCAAAGCCACCTACATGAAGGGATAAATAAAGGACTAGTCGAACCCATTAGACATCTCCAGGGTGCGGAAACCTGGTTCTAGCACCTTCCCATACTACTTCAAGTGAGACCTCAGTCCGCGCTCTGCAAATTATTGCCGAAAGGGCCAGTAGTACTGGGATCAGGATCTGCATAGAGATGTCTGATGTCGTATTGCTGGAATCCGACAAAGAAAGGAATTGAAGGTTGGTCGGATTAAAAGATTCACGAGTTCGTGGTGCAAGAAAACATGAATCCACGATTATCAAAGGAAGAGTGGTTAGATTTCTATTTGTATACAGAGATCGATGAAATCTTCTTTGCATCCTTCCCTATTGAGTTGTACGAGTGGATCATGAAGCTAGCAGATAACCAAGGAAGGTGTTAACTTGACAAACATATTGTGTGGACTACATAATTGGTGCATAGACTAGAAGCATCAGAGGATAAGCTTATGCGCGTTGTCGAACACTGGCTCAATTGAACCATAGGAGAATTCATCACCGAATTTGAGGTAGATACTTCAGTTAGCTACAGCGAGGTAGAACAACGCTTCCTCAAGGGACTGCGAGGTAAGTATGTTAAATCTTTAAACACTTGGATTAAAATGCTACTATGTGAAAAATGCATTATGAAAATAAATTGATGTTTGGGGATACGCAAAGTGGGAGAATCTATAGAAACAAAGGTAACACAAAACTAGAGACAAGCCCCTTGATTTTACCTCCGCGACGAAGCAAAGAAGAGCTCAAAGAGGTCTCGCCAAGAAGTGCAATCAATTTGATAAAGTAGAGAATCTTGCGCATACCACCTCCACCCACACCACCAATGGTTTCACCATCTTCACCCCCTAACTTCATCCATCCCACCTCTGCCACCACCGTGAAGAAGTATGGTCAGTGCAATAAAGCTACCATTGATCAAGGGAGTAGGGAATGAAGATCTAGACCAGTTTTGGTTCATGATAAAATATGTATGGGAAGCACAGGGTGTCACAAATGAAAATATAAAGAAGGCAATGTTGGTCAGCGCTCTGTAGGATCGCATGGTGACATGGTACATTAAGCATTCCAATGACATTCCGAATGCAGGGATAGATAATATCCAAGTTGCGCTAAACAAAGAATTTAGTAGGCCAAAATCGGAGGCATAGTTGATTATTGGATTTAAGGAAATCACAATGCTACCAGGCAAAACCCCATGGGAGTTGGATCAAATACTAAAATGCAAAATTCGCAAAGCAAACATGACATTAACAGATGGGAAACACCGTGAGTGGTTTGTAGCATCATTAATGCCGCATCTACAGAATGCGTTGATGCAACAAAGATTAACCACTCAGGCTGAGGCTTTGGAGGTTGCAATGAGATTGCATGAGACTTTGATACAAGATCCTAACCTTGGAGTTCAGGAGATTCATGCGCAGTTGAAAAACTTGTGCCTTGAGATGCAGAGTTTGAAACAAGACAAAACAGCTCATTCAGAAGTGCGCGACGAGGTATGGTGCATAAAGTGCAAGGGCTAGGGGCAGGAAAAGGACCACTGCCTGGTGTTCATGAATTACCTCGCAGGAGGAGGACCAATGCCATTGACACCGAAGGCACAAGTAAGACCAAGTGCGGTGCCTAAATTATGGTGTGCAATTTGTCAGATAGGAGGAAAGCATGCTACATATAAAGACCATCTATTACAGAAGTATACATAGAATTCCCAACAATTGTTTTGTAATTTTGCAGGTCAGTAGGCCATGATGAGTGCACCTGTAGAAGTTATGAACTGATGATGGATCAGACTCCTACCTACAGAGTTCAGGCTGAAACATGGCCCCTCAATCAAATTGCACGAATGGCGGGCACTGGATTTTAGGGGCGCAGACGAGGCCGAGGTAGAATGGGACTAGGAAGAGGTCACGAACAACTGATATGTTACAATTGTGGAGGGCCAGGACATTATGCTTGTGATTGTACAAACCTAATGCAACCATCATGCTTGTATTGTACATTGTTTGATCATGAGACAGAGGACTGTCCCAGCCTGATAGTGAGGTTGTGCGATAAAGGAGCACTCCAGCCTCCCCTAGCTTAGAACCTAAAAATGATGAGGTCTGAGCCACGTGAGGAAGACCCTAATGTAAATATCGTGCTTCAGAGTGGTATTATGACAGGGTATGACAAAGGAAACTAGCTTGAAGAAAGCACTTGGGTTCGCAAGGCTCCAACAAAGGAACCATAATTTGATTTGGAGCACGCAAAGGAGACCTTCATGGAAACTAAGGGGAGCTTCGCTGATGCCTCCACTTCAAGAAGTAAAGATAAACTAGAGCCACGCATGGACCCATTGATGCTCACTATGTTCTTGGAGACATGCATGAAGCTGCTACTCGACATCAAGGCTGTAAAGGGGCTGCAAGAACTCATAACTAGATGCATTGGGACCGTGCTAAGAGAACTGTGCGTAGTCCAAAAGCTCGGGAAGCACACGACGCGAACGAGAAGGGAGATGAGATTGGCTGAGCAGATCAGGGAATATGAGATGGATCAAGTGATTCTTTATCTAGGTTCAGATGCGAATGTCCTACCAAAGCAGACATGGGAGAGCATGGGCAGGCCTGTGTTGCAATGGTCTCATGTCCAACTACGAATGGCAAACCAACAAAAGATCCTACCTATGGGGAGACTGTAGGGAGTCACAGTAGATATCGAAGGAGCAAGCACGCTAGCAAATTTTGAAATGATAAAGATTATTGATGATAGCAATTCCTACCCCGTGCTATTGGGAATAGATTGAGCCACTAACATGAATGGACTGATAAATCTAAAGAAGTGCAAGATGATTTTTGAGAAAATGTCACTGCGCATAGTGGTACCTTTAGACCCTGCCGAAGGATCGCGCTACACAGAGCAAGTGCGTGACTATGACAGTGACAAAGATCTAGACTACATCTACAAGATAACTGTGTGTAAGTAGGACTAGGTAAATCCAACTGTGGATGGCCGAATCTCTTGGGAGCACAAAAGCTCCTGCACATCATATTCTGACAAAGAGATAGGACGATGGCAGAACAGGTTACACGTGGTAACCATGCTGAATTGTAACATGATGACAAGATCATTGTGTTGTGTAACAATAGAGAGAAGAGATCTACCTATGTATGACAGGTTGAGCGAGGTGGATGACTTCCTGAACAAATTTGAAAGAGAAGTACTGGAACAATAACATTTAGACACTCTGAAATGGGTACTATGAGCTACGCCTACAATATGGTGGGGTACGCACAAACAAAGTTTTGAAGACTGGCGCGAATGCAAAAGGATGATGCACATGTGGTTTGGGAAGCCTTCGATGCGATTAATAGACAAAATTTTCGGATGAACCAGTTCACGCACCCACCTATCCAAGTGGATACAGGCATATGATGCACAATCTTCATGAATGCACACCATCCTCGTGGTAGGAAACATGATCGGGAAGCAGTTGTGGGTAAGGCAATGGTGTGAACAACCTCTTTAGTTGGGACCACGAAGTATGGAAAGACTAAGTGCGCAGAAGAATATCCACGCAGAAGATTTTAACAAAGTACGCAAAGCGCTGAACAAGGTCCACAATGTGAAGAAGACTGACTAGGACTTGCACATACCAACGATTCTATGGGCTTATAGAACAACGTGCAAGAACTTGTCTGTGCAGACACTGCCAAGGCTAGAGTATGAAACAACCACTGTAAGCCCTATAGTACTCAGAGAGTTTAGACCACGCATAATAGCACTGGTAGATACGATGGTTCACAGAACCTTGGAAGCAAAAATCCAATAGAGAAATTTTAGACTCCAAGAACTTGAAAAAGAAAGGGTACGATTAAGGAAGAAAAGCGCTTTGGTGGGCGTAGAAGTCAAGAAGCTGGAGGACGAGATAAAGGAATATTTTCTCAGCAAAAAGACGAGGGTGATAAGGAAGGATGCATATGATCACCATGGCAGGTTTAAGACCTATCACCGCGAATTGATCAATCTAATGCCTTGGCTTGGACTGCACATTGCTAAGAAGGGTAGTGCATTGCAGATGGTAAAGTGCGAGATGCCGACCATAACAATAAAAGGTGGGTATTCTCCAAGAAATATGATGGATGACAGGATGAAAGTTTTCATGGGTGGTGTGACCACCTGACTAGTTGAAGGAAGAACAGTCTTAGCACTCCAGGCAGTTGAAAGGAAGCGTGGGACTATAAACTATTCTACTCGAGAGCTACACGATGTTGAAGCTATGCACAGAAGCAAAGAGTCACAAGGTCCGCAATCGCATATGGGGGACTTTATTGCCATGTAGGTTGACGAGAAAGTGACCATTGAAGTTACTATTCATGATGGGATGCTTGACTTGAGACCAAATGGAGCAGGCGGTAGGCATTTAAGACGTGATTTATGGGCAAGATTTGGGAAAATCTGCTGCCAAGGGAGCATTAATGAACCAGATTTTGGGGGAATAGTTGAATTCAAATTCAAAAAGTGCTATAAAATACAAAGGGCTACCCAGTAAACAACACTTGGTCATTTGCGAATTGAGCTATTGAACAGAGCCTTGATTGTTGTGTGCCGAGCGTTGATTGAGCCCCTGAGTTCACAAGTGTGAGATTTCTGGACAAATACAATGGCATCAGTTTAGGATGTTATGGAGATAAATGAAATGACTACCGAGGAGGCCTCATAGGCCCTAGTTGTGGGGGATGCTCCAAAAGGTGCTAGGATTGTGGCAGAAATTCCGAAATCACCGCGCATGCCAAGACACAAGAGGGACAAACAAGCGATGGCTCTTGTACTTTTTTCCTCGATGAACTTGCTGCGCATCAAGTTGTCCATGGAGGAGAAGGGGAAAACCATCACCATAGAGACTGATGAAGAAGAAGAAGGCCTGGAGGACCTAATCATTGCCGAAGATGAGGATGAAGGTATGGAGGAGGAAACTCAGCTTGTGGAGCCCTCGACAAAGTTGCCTGCCTATGCCCCCCCGTAAAAAGGAAAGGCTAAAGTACCGAAGGACCTGGATGAGACCAAGAGATCACTCCAAACCCTGATCCTTCCAGACAACATTATGTTTGAGGGCACGCACCTGGGATGGGTGCCAAGCCTAAAATTCAAAGATTGGGACCTCACTGACCATGAGAAGTTCCCTCACCTTGAGACCAGATACCTCATGAAGCCCAAATAGAACACCATGGTGGGGGTGACAGAATTAGAGCCACATAAGTGGTTGTACGGAGTGTAAAAGGCTGGGCTACTGAATCTGCTCTGGGTGCCACACTTCCACCCTGCACCAATAACCATTTTTGTCTTCAGGAAGCTGTTCTGTTTGGTGCATGATGGGTGTTTGTGGCTAGAGGAGCCCATCCCCATCACAACAGACTTGATTCATCACATCCACCAGATTCCATGCAAAGGAGAGGACCATGTAGACATCTTACAGGGGAAGAGCAATGACTTGGCCATCGCGGAGGCCATGAATAAAATGTACAAAATGGAAAAGAAGAAGAGGGGCTATGCCATCTTTAGCATAACAGATAAAGCGGTACGCATGGCTACCCAAATCCTAGTAGGAAAGGTTATGTGCAAGTGCCGCGCAGATTAAGTACCCATGTCAGTAGTAGCACTGGCTGAGCAGTGCACGGAGGGGGTCCATTTTAACTGGTCCAAGTTCCTCTGCAAGGAGTTTGAAAGAATTTCTGTGAAGCCCAAGAATAGGGAAAAAAGTTCCACTATGCATGGCTTCTGCTGTCCATAGTGCTCATGGCAGGGGAATTACCAAAGGATATTCAATTCCCCATAATTGACAGGGACCTGCCAGAGGTTGTGAAGTATGCTTCGCTCTGGGCCACAAAGGATGCCAAGAGGATCCATGACAGAAAGATATTTTGGGTGTTCATGGCGATGAACCTCAGAATGGAGATCAACCGCAAGCCACGGTTGTCACCTACTATTTACAATAGCGTGTAGAGTTTTGTGGAATTCAAAGCGAACACCCACAACATTTATATCAGAGCGCACAAGGATCCGACCAAACAGTGGATAAAGCTACCCTTCGTAGCTATAGATGACATCATTTTTAATGTACTAGAGGCATGCCCACCAGAGTGGCATGCCCTAGATGTTGTAGAGATCGAGAAGTCAGCAACATAGAGGAAGCAAGAAGAGGCCAAGAGGCCAAAATCTTGGGCAATTTAATTGCTTAAATTTCTTTCATTAAATTATCAACCAGGGAAACTCGTAAGCTTGTGATGATGCCAACAAAATATATGCAGGAGTAGGAAACTAAATCTATGACTAACTAAATGATTTTTTATTCAATATAATATGCAAGGGAAGAGGCTCCTAATTGAGGAGGTCCTAGCTGTCCTTCCCTACAATATTATAGGTTGAAAAGAAATCATTGATTACATAAAACTAGAAACTTGAAATAAGGACAAGAGAATGAATTTTAATTGTTGTTCAGATTCAAATAGAGAGAGAGACTAACTTAGTCCCTTGATTGTCCCCTCGTATATTGATCCAAACTAAACTAAGGTTCATTCATAAGCATAAGAAATGAAATAACTTGAAACTTAAAAGCAAAAGAATGGATTTCAATTATCATGCAAATCAAATAGAGAGAGAGCCTAACTTAGACCCTTTGTTGTCCCCTCATATGCTGATAAGATTTTAATTTAAAACTAATTCATCAATCACAAACAAATCCTCAAACATCTAGGCAATTAAATGAAATAAGATCTATTATGAAATAAAATGTTTCTTTTATCCTTTTAGAGTGAGCTCAATTCTCTTAAGAACAAAGTGACAAGCTATTCCATATACTACATTAAGACAATTTATATCTAAAACTATAGAATGGAAATTTATGTAAAATGAAGCTTTATTCTATTCCATCATAAGTTGGATACATGCTCCAAGAGTCCTCCCCTTGAAATGGAGGAGGTGCTCCTATTTATAAAAAAATTTAAGCAACTAACTCATTAATGGGGATCCACTAATCCCTCATATGATTACAACCAATATGAGACACATATTCCTTTATCCATGATTTTTCTCCATGAGATATGCTTGACCCCTATCCTAAATCTCCTTCAAATCTTCAAGAGATTTCGAATTTGAGTCTTGGAGTCCACATAAGAGTATCTTGGAACCTTCCAAATCACCTACACATGTCACCAAACTCATTCCACCTTTAGGTATAAGCAAATACATGTTATTTTTCTAACTTTTAATCATAAATTCACTTTAAATGCTTGAAATTAATAACTTTGGAAAATGAAAATATAAACCCATATGGTAATAGAAATATAGGGTTATGTAATGATAATGTGATGAAATGAGGTGACAAAATGAGGATAAAGGTGAAAATGGAGTGAAAATGCATGTTAATTTGGCGGCCCAACATATCCCCCAACTTGAGTTATTGCATGTCCTCATGCAATCTATTACATTGATCATGATTTGATCTTTTAAAGTGTCTTCCTTTTACATGAACTTTGGCTGATATCGATTTTTTTAACTTCACATAATTTTCTTTTTAACAACTTTGTTCTTTTTTGCAAAGTCTTCTTTCTTGAAAAACATTTGATTGCAACATATTATTTTAGTTGGTTCTTATGTGACAACCAAAATTTGATTAGTATTGGTCCTTGTGTAACAATAGTTTCATTGTTTTTATGTTGCATCAAAAGACTTTGAAAACATTTAATCAACCATTGATTCTTTGATCATTATTTGCAAAACATGTAATGTTTGAATCATAATGTAATAGTAATTTTTTGGAGAAAGTATGTTGGTTACGATGATATGTGTAGAAAGGACATATATGACATATGGAAGGTGATAATGGAGTATGAATGTGAATATAAACATGAAGAATGTGAATGTGAATGAACATGGTGAAACATTTTCCAAAAATTATAATTTTAGTATTAAAGGAATTGTATGATAAAAAGCTAGAAAACAACATACCTTTACTTACCTAAGTGGACAAACTGTGTATATGTAGAGAAGTGTAGCTCCTACTCCTGAATCATGGAATGGAGAATACAATAATGTGATCTGTGTCTTGGTTGCATACATGATGGATGAAGTCGTAAATGTGGATCGTTTATTATTGATAAATCTGCTACTGAACCATATAGTCTTCATGTCGTTTCATATCATGGCACAATTCTTTCCATGTGAATAAATATGTCGATGTTGAACATGGAAAGAAGTCATTGGATTACCAACCATTGATGAATGTCGTTAATCAATGCGAGGCAAACTCACCATTAATGTCAATGAGTGCCAAGGTACCTAAGTACATCTTGCGAAGTGTGAATAGATGACCTGATGTCAAGCCACTTGCAAGATCCAACAAACAAGGGACATTAATGTATTCACATGATTGCTGGTGAGAGAGCCTGCCATTAAGGCATACAAGCCTCAAGGTACTAATAATGACTCTAGTCTTTATCCCAGCTAAAGTGTTGAGGTCAATGGGTCAAGACTTGTTAGAAAGGAGGCCTTAAGGAATCCTCCATCATCTAACACGAGTATGAAATAATGATTTTGAAGGACCATATATGGAAAATTTGCATTGAATCAGGGTTTATTTGGAAGAAAAGGAAAATGGGGTGACTCAGCTTTGTAAGGGAGCTGAATGACTTTATTCATGGGCTACAGGTTAGTGAAAGAGACTGGAAAATGACTATGAAGGAAAATGAACAATGGATCAAGGTTTTATTTGAAAACATGAAAAGGAAAATGGAATGGAAAATTTATTAACTAAAGAAGTGGGAATGCAATGAAGTTTTTATTTACTAAAAAGAAGTAGAAATATAATGGCGAATGTAAAGGGAAATGAGGAAAATTTTTATTAACTGAGGAAGCATGGATGTAATGGAGACACTGACATTTGAAAGGCTTGCAAGTGATGGATCTGATTTGACATCACGTGCTCATGCATTGATGTCTTATCTTTGTTGCTGCTTTGATCATTTTCTTGTGAAAGAAATGTCATCTTTGAGAGGCTGATATGATGGATATGATGACATTCTCCCCCTTGGCTTTTCCTAAAGCACGTCCTCATGCTTGAAATGGGGTCTTTAGAAGACATTGTTTGCTTGTGGTCTTTTGTTTATCTTCCTCAAACATGCAAAAACTTGGTACTTTTCTGTAATGAGATGTAAGTTTATCATAATAGAGAGGTGATCGATCTCTCTATTTATGAAATTTACAAAAAGAAACTGAGAATTGGTACTAATGAAACAAATTCTTGAAAGAAAAACCAAAATAATTTTTACCTGTCTCGAAACTAGTGCCTCATTTTACCTGTTATGTCTTGTCAACAATTTCTTCATTATTGAACTATTTCAAACTCTTTTTAAAGCTTTCTCATTGTGTAGATATCTTCGAGATCTTTCGAACAATGCTTGAATCGTTGAAATTTGATTTCGTCTGAGAAAGTTGTGGTTATTTGAAATTTGGGTAAAACAATGAAGATTGACATAAGGTTTCTTAGTTGCAGGATTGCACCCTTCCTGCATCTAAAAATATTATCTATCTTCTTTAGCTGAGCCATGACATAAAATTTTCCAGTTTGTGATGTCATTAGCTTCTGTATCTGCAAGACTCAAAGAAACATGATCATATAAAGATACTTTATGAAACGAAAATGCATGTATATGGAATTCAATCTTCCATCTACATGATTCTCTTCAAGGCAATTTGTAAACCAATAATCCTGTAAATGAAGCACCCTTATCATTCTTCTTCTTGATCCATTTTTAGTGTTGAAAAATGAGCTAGTAGATGGAGCGTGACTATGTAGTAGTGATGTGGTAGTGGGTGACATGGCAAATGGATAATGTGACATGTTGACTGATGATGTGGCAATGAATGTGCAATATTGGTCAATGTTGTGTTGCCATGTGGTGGAAAAATTGTTGTTTAATGCCGTGTCAAAATTGAAGAATAATTGACAAATTTCAACCCCTAGAAGATTTTAACTCATGACCTCCATTATGTCATTTGAATGACTTACCAATAAATCACAAGTCACATTTATGAATTCAATGGAATTTTGGAAATTTTAATTATTCTAAAATGAAAATTGAAACAACAACTTGACAAGTGGCCAATCTAAATCCAATATTTTTAGGAAATATGATTCAAAAATATTTGCCAAATCATTTTTCATATCTTTTGAATTCATCCTTTCCAAGATTCTGAGGAAAATGAAATTCCAAAATATTTGCCAAATTATTTTTCATATCTTTTGAATTCATCATTTCTAAGATTTTTAGGAAAATGGAATTCCAAAATATTTGCCAAATTATTTTTCATATATTTTGAACTCATCCTTTTCGCCTAGAAAGTGGATTTTTTAACCAATTTTTATTCTATAAAAGCTTGGGAAATATTTATGATTTTTTTTTTTATATATTTTTTTGTTGCAGGTTGTAGGCATGGAGAAAATCTCTTCTTTGTAGTAAGATTTTTTTTTAATAATTAAATTTTTATTTTGCTATTTAATTATTAAACCTTTTTATCATTTTTTTTTTAAATTTATTGATTGATTTTTTTCTTTGTAGCTTGGCAATACTATTGGGTGGCTGGCCATAACTCTCTGGCTGAGCCAATGGATGGCCATGGCCTTGGCTGCTAGCTGTATTTAATTGAAAAACCGTTTTTTTCACACAGCCTCACAAATATCACTCGAGAGAACCTTGAAATTTTCTCAAATGGTTACGAATTTTGCGAAAATATTTTGGGATGAACATAATTCATCCCATTATGAGAAAAACCCATGTTTTAGATTTTTCAGATTCATTTTCAGTTAATCACAAAATGCATTTTAAAAATTCCATTTTTAACTTCTGCGAATTTGGCCTCTGCTCAGTAAACTGTTGGTGAAATTCATTTTTTTCATTTTTAAATTAGGACAATGCACATATATCTTTCATTTTTTCAAAATCACACATAACATTTGTACAATTTGTTTCCTTGGCTTCCATGAATTTTTATTTGTTTACTTTATTCTCATTTTCGTTTTTGTGTTTTTATTTATTTTTTATTATCAAAAAAATGTAACAAAAGATACACTAACATGAAATCCTTTTTCTGATCCTCCAGGTCACACAAAGCACAAGAGGAGAGCATACTTATGAATTCTTTATGTAATTGAAATCTGAAATTTAAAAAGGAATATAAGAAGGATTTTATTTCGAACTTGAAATTTTAATTTTCTAAACTCCACTTGTTTTCCTTCTTTACAAACATCCCTTTGATTGTAGATCTTCTTGCCAATGCTTAGTGAATGAGGTGGCTCTTACTGCACCACCAAAATTTCCAAGAAAATGAAATCAAATTTGGAAATCAAAAACTTAAAAAAAACTCTCCAATCTTGGGTTTATTTTCCTATTCTATCCTACTCCCTTTTGAAAAAGAGATTTTTATTCTTATTTTCAAGTATAGGAGTATTTCCAATGAAGCCATTTACGGATCAAAGTCTCTATTATGCAACCATCCAAATTTGAAAAATATACCTGAATGTTTACAAGGATATGAGAGATCAATTGCACATTTGGTTTAAATGTTAGGATTCTTTGAAGAATGGAAGAAAGTTGTGGCCTAGTCACCTTTTGAAACCAATCTTCAATGTAGTCCTCATTCTCTTGACTCTCGTCCAAATGCTTGAACACCATTCTAGATCTCCTGTCCATAAATGGATGGATTAGTTCAACACCCTTATAGTGAAAATATTGATTGAAATATATGCATCCTATTTATCATGATTTATATATGAAGCTAAAAATGAGATTCAAAGCTAACTGCTATGTTTACTTCCCCATGTTACTAAGATCTTGCTTTCACCAAGTCATCCTTTCAACATGAGTTAGCTTTTCCAAAGAAAAATACTAGTATTGAATTAAATTTGTAATGCCTAATCACTTAGCACCATCCCTGGCAACAACGCCAAAATGTTGGGCAACTTAATTGCTTAAATTGCTTTCATTAAATTATCAACTAGGGAAACTCGTAAGCTTGTGATGATGCCAGTAAAATATATGCAGGAGTAGGAAACTAACTCTATGACTAACTAAATGATTTTTGATTCAATATAATATACAAGGGAAGAGGCTCCTAATTGAGGAGATCCTAATTGTCCTTCCCTACAATGTTATAGATTGAAAATAAATCATTGATTACATAAAACCAGAAACTTGAAATAAAGATAAGAGAATGAATTTTAATTGTTGTTCAGATTCAAATAGAGAGAGAGACTGACTTAGTTCCTTGATTTTACCCTCGTATACTGATCCAAACTAAACTAAGATTCATTCATAAGCATAAGAAATGAAATAACTTGAAACTTAAAAGCAAAAGAATGAATTTCAATTATCATGCAAATCAAATAGAGAGAGAGCCTAACTTAGACCCTTTGTTGTCCCTTCATATGTTGATAAGATTTTAATTTAAAACTCATTCATCAATCACAAACAAATCCTCAAACATCTAGGAAATTAAATGAAATAAGATCTATTATGAAATAAAATGTTTCTTTGATCCTTTTAGAGTGAGCTCAATTCTCTTAAGAACAAAGTGACAAGCTATTCCATATACTACATTAAGACAATTTATATCTAAAACTATAGAATGGAAATTTATGTAAAATGAAGCTTTATTCTATTCCATCATAAGTTGGATACATGCTCCAAGAGTCCTCCCCTTGGTATGGAGGAGGTGCTCCTATTTATACAAAAATTTAAGCAACTAACTCATTAATGGGGATCCACTAATCCCTCATATGATTACAACCAATATGAGGAACATATTCCTTTATCCATGATTTTCTCCATGAGATATGCTTGACCCCTATCCCAAATATCCTTCAAATCTTCAAGAGAGTTCGAATTTGAGTCTTGGAGGCCACATAAGAGTATCTTGGAACCTTCCAAATCACCTACACATGTCACGAAACTCATTCCACCTTTAGGTATAAGCAAATGCATGTTATTTTTCTAACTTTTAATCATAAATTCACTTTAAATACTTGAAATTAATAACTTTGGAAAATGAAAATATAAACCCATATGGTAATAGAAATATAGGGTTATGTAATGATAATGTGATGAAATGAGGTGAAAAAATGAGGATAAAGGTGAAGATGGAGTGAAAATGTATGCTAATTTGGCGGCCCAATAGACCTGGAGGACATAGAAGATGAGGATGAAGGTATGGAGGAGGAAACTCAGCCCGCGCACGCCCTGACAAAGTTGCCTGCCTATTTCCTCCCACAAAAAGGAAAGGCTAATGTACCGAAGGACTTGGATGAGACCAAGAGCTCACTCCAGACCCTGATCCTCCCAGACAACATTATGTTTGAGGGCACGCACCTGGGATGGGTGCCGAGCCTAAAATTCAAAGATTGGGACCTCACTGACCACGAGAAGTTCCCTCACCTTGAGACCAGGCACCTCATGAAGCCCAAGCAGAATAGCATGGTGGGCATGATAGAATTAGAGCCACAAAAGTGGTTGTGTGAAGTGTAAAAGGCTGGGCTACTGAATCTTCTCTGGGTGCCACACTTCCACCATGCACCAATAACCATTTTTGTCATCAGGTAGCTATTCTGTTTGGTGCATAATGGGTGTTTGTGGCTAGAGGATCCCATCCCCATCACAAAAAACTTGATTCATCACATCTCCCAGATTCCATGCAAAGGAGAGGACCACGCAAATATCTTAGAGGGGAAGAGCAGTGACTTGGCCATTGCGGAGGCCATGAATAAAATGTACAAGATGGAAAAGAAGAACAGGGGCTATGCCATCTCTAGCATAACAAACAAAGTAGTATGTGTGGTGACCAAAATCCTGGCAGGAAAGGTTATGTGCAAGTGCCGCGCGAATTAAGTATCCATGCCAGTAGTAGCAATGGCTAAGCAGTGCATGGAGGGGGTCCAGTTTAACTGGTCCAAGTTCCTCTGCAAGGAGTTTTTAGAGAATTTCTGTGAATCCCAAGGATAGGGCAAAACGTTCCACTATGCATGGCTTCTACTGTCCATAGTGCTCGTGGCAGGGGAATTACTAGAGGATATTAAATTCCCCATAATTGACAGGGACTTGCCAGAGGCCGTGAAGTATGCTTCGCTTTGGGCCACAAAGGATGCCAAGAGGATCCGCGAAAGCAAGATAGTTTGGGTGTTCTTGGAGATGAACCTTAGAATGGAGATCAAATACAAGCCATAGTTGTCACCTATTGTTTACAATAGCGTGCAGAGTTTTGTGCAATTCAAAGAGGACATCCATAGCATTTATATTAGATTTCACAATGATCTGACCAAACTGTTTATAAAGCTACCCTTCATAGCTATAGACGAAATCATTTTTAATGTACTGGAGGGATGTCCACTGGAGTGGCGCACCCTAGATGTCAGAGAGATCAAGAAGTCGGCGGCACAGAGGAAGAAAGAAGAGGCCAAGTTGCGCATCGCACAGTTAGCAGAAAAGAGAAGGGAGGTAGCAGTGGTAGTAGAAGTGCAAGCGGTGCGAGACGCTGCACAGAAAGCAGCTAAGCAGGAAAAAACTGCGGTAGCAGCAACAACATAGGAAGCAGCAGCAAAGGCCGGCGAGGGCCAAACGATGCCTTCGTGTGGGCAGGTGGTAGAGGAGGCAGAGACAGAAGAGGGAGGCATGGACCCATAAATTGCGTTGACGTAGTTGAAGTGCCAACACCCAATAGAGTAGGCAGGGTCACGTAGAAAGGTCAAGGAATCGAACTTGTCTATTGACCCGATCAGCTTAACGAAGGGTCATCTGCATGACATCGACGAGATAGTATGTGATGTCACCTTTGAGGGTCTCCAAGATTTCATTGAGGAGAACCAGATTGTGTTGGAGGCCCTCAGAGCATAGATGTAGGAATTACAAGCACGCCCTCCTCAGGCTAGTACCCTTTCGACCAACCTTACAGTTGGCTCAATAGCAGCAGAGCAGATGTTGCACGTGTGGATGATGAATATGATAGTGCAACTAGAAGGGGCACTAGTGACATCAAATGAGGTCAACAAGCCTACAGTTAGCGCATTGAAAGGTCTTGGTCTCAATATGGCTGCACTCCTACAAGAGACCTTATATGTTTTGCAGCATGGGATAATTGTAGAGCTATGAGCTAGGGAGAGCCGCACACTACAAGTCCTCAGTGAGCAGAAAATCAATATGGAACAACTAAGCTTGTAGCATGACAAAATGGTGTTGCAGAATCAACAACTGGTATAGGTAATAGATGATGCTTGCCAAAGCTTCCCGGAGCTAGCCATCCCAACAAAGGGGAGGATCCACAAGTTAGTAGCAGGGGTACATGAGGCGCAACTAGAAATGGCAAAGGTTCAGCTGGAGCTGAAACTTCAAATTGCTAAGCTGCTGTTAAAGGTGCAGCCTTCCACCCCTCTGGAAGTCATAGAACAGTGTGCTAGCACTATCACAATGAGACTGGATGAGATTGGCAGTGCAATGGGAGATTGCACCAATATATTAGAAGAATCACTTGAGGTCCTCACAAATCTGTAGGAGGGCCCCAACATCCAGCACTTGGAGACAGAGCCATGAGAGCTCTAATAGCAGTATGACAATGTTCAAGGGACTACGTAGACAGTAGTCCTCACTGAGAGGCTTGCATGGATGCAAGAGGCTAAAGTGCTGAAAGAGCATGTGGACGCAGCACAACACAGGAAAGCAGTCCTAAAGGTACGTGTTCAGCCTTGGATCGATGAGGGCTTCACCATCACAACATAAATTGAAGGAAAGATTGCACACGTGGAATGGATGCATGTATTTATCCAGAGAATCACTCCCGACATAGAGGTATCAAAAGAATGTATGAAGCAGATCCAGCAGGTAGCAGCTCAGTGCATTGCTGACCTTGTCGTAGTTTGAGAACAGTTGAAGGGACTTAGTGCAAAGATATCCGTGCCGACAGAGTGACTCAAGGGAGAGTCACGATGTTTGTGTTGGGGGCCTATTGGAATCCCCCCAAGGCATGTTTTGGGGCTTAAAGCCCAAGTTTTGACCAAATATTATTGTAAAAGCTCTACGAATTATGGGCGCAGGGCGCGAAAGTATGGTAGAGTCATAGGGTTGTCCACCCTAGTTTTTGTAAGGTAATGTTGGCTGGATAGACCTACCCATGGTTAGCAGACCATGGGATTATAGAAATAGAGCAAGGCTCTAAGTATAATAGATAACTAATAGGGAATAATTAATGAGAAGTCTAAGTGATTGAGTCAAAGTGTAAACTGTGTTTATGGGTTGTAGAGTAGGAGAAGGCTCTGCAACTGAGTGTACAGAGGCCTAGTAGTCCACAGCTGAGTGTGCGGACCCCTGCAGCTGAGTGCGCAGGGCAGGTCAAGTCTGTAGTCATTGGAAGAAATCAATAAAGAGAAGTTTTAATATAATTCTATGTATTTTTCTCTAGTTTAATGGATGATTGAATATAATTTATGAGTATACTGTTTATGTACTACGCAAAACTGTATGAATGTTTTATACTGTTAAGTATAACTTAAGACATTTAAGTAGGTGAAAGTGCTTAAGTGATACTGGAAGATAAATAAAATCTCGGGTAATAGGCAAAATGCAGCACAACGCCTTGGTTAGGGCTGCGTGAAGGCAGGGTATCAGAACATGAGGGATGGAAGGTGTGAGAAGCCACCTGTGCGAGGGGATAAAAAAAGGACTAGTTGAACCCATCAGGCATCTCCAAGGTGCGGAAACCTAGTTCTAGCACCCTCCCATACTACTTCGAGTGAGACCTCAGTCGGCGCTCCATGGATGGTTGGCGAAAGGGCTAGTAGTACTCAGATTTGTTTAGCTAATTAATTTCTAACTTGTGTGAGGCCCCAAAAAACCAACACAAATAACAAAATATTTGAAGATTATATTTCTAAATTTCCTCTTTCAATTGCATATAAAATATTTAGAAATATTTCAAACTGTGTTCATTCTATTGTTGTGAATATTCTTAATAACATGGTTAATGCAACACAACTACTAAAATATAACTTGTTTAATATACCGGCTTGTTAATGTCTCTAAAAAATCATACTAGAGTTGTAATGCTCCTCCCAACCTTCGCTCTTCCTCCTAGATGATTCCCCCTGAGCTACAATAGATTGCAAGAATGCAAACTTTCTTGTTCTCTTTTTTCCCTTTCTATCAACTATGCCTCACTCTAGTTTGTCACTAGGTGAGTCTAACTACAACATAAGACAAAATGACCCCTTTTCAGGATTATGTTGGTAGTTAGTAACTACATCCTCCCTTATCCATTAGGTGGTAGGTAGTTACTTGCTCATTGATGAACTAGACTATTCCCAACTTCCTAAGGTACCCACTAGTACAAAATGGCTAATTAGTTACTAAAAAAATGACTAAAATTTGCATATAAACAACCATTTTTTAGTTGGTGACCAATAGTAACTAATTTACAGTATCTTATAGCACAATCAAATTTTAGTCATTTTTAACTTAGTCGTTAATTTGTTGTCTCAATTTCATCATCTAGTAGTATATTTAATCATAAATTTGGTCATTAATTTAGTCATTGATTTAGTTATTAATTGCCACAATTAATGACCAAATACACAAAAAAATATATTATTATATGATCGCCCAAGAAAACCAATTAGTAACCAAAGAAATATGACCAAAATGTTGGTCGTGTTATAAGATACTGTAAATTAGCTACCAATAGTCATATATATGCAAATTTTAGTGATCGTTTGAAACCAATTAATGACCAAAGAAAATGACTAAATTTTGGTCATGTTATAAGATACTCTAAATTAGCTACTAATAGTCATATATATGCAAAATTTAGTCGTCATTTGTACTAAAAAAACTATCATTTGTAGTAGTCATTTATCTTTTTTTGGTAGTTTCATATTCATTATATAAATGACTAATTTAATAGTTTATATTCATTTTATTTACTTTCATTAATAATCATTAGAAACAACTAATTTAGTCATATTCATTTTATTTGTGTTCATCATTAGTAAATATAAACTACTAATTTAGTAGTCTTAGATTGATCTTATGTGTTCATTATTAATCAACATAAATTAATTAGTATGATTTTGCCACTAAATTAAAAAAAAATCATACAATGTGCATGTTTATCTAATATAAAAACGCAAAGTTACATATGTTAGTTATAATACTAAACAATATCAAGTGCAACTGTAAATAATTTTAACCACATAAATTATGTTATATGAAATGTCAATTATTCCAATATGAGTTTCCAACTTAATATTGTTGGACTAAAATTTACACATAAAATGTTGTCTCATTACTTCAAAACATTATCCTTGTGTTTCCAAGGCATTACAGGTGAATTCACCATCTCTTGCAGATTTGACCATCAGTCTCTATGTGTGTGTCTTATGTGGGATATTGGTTGTAAAGGTATCACTAGATTGATTCTCTTCTCTATCTCTCTTTTTGCGTTTGTCGCTCCAGTTTTATTGTTCTCCTCTTTCTTCAATTCTTTCTTCTTACAATCAATATTGAGTTCCTTTACTGTAAACAAAAGAGGATACAGTGCAGAGTGTAAGCCATGAAAGACAAGGAACACTAAAATATAAACTAAAATAGACTATAAATAATTTATACAACATATACCTCAACATCAGCTATGTCAAAGTCATCTTTCCCCATAAAAGCAAGAAATTTGAACGTTTTCTTTAACTGGGTGATAGTGACGACTATGTGGCTAGATGACCTGTATAAACAAAGAAAATGCATTTTCACCATAGAAAAGAACACCTTAGTAACTTAATATTCAACCTTCATGGAAATCTTAGGATCAATCATGCCAACCAAGTTACATGCTAAAAGGCTCAAGTTGTAGATAACTTGTGAAAACAAATAATCTGATATATAAAGTCTAGTCCTTGTCATTTTATTCACAACAACATTTCATTCTCTAACACATGAAATTGGTCAAGTATATAAACAACATGTGCTCAAATAATAACACGGAAGTAAACTTTTCTTATAGTCATGAAAATATTTTAACTCAAACCAACTAATAGGATTTCAATCATTATCATGTAATAATAATTTCATCTTCAAGATTTCCTTGTTGTTTAAATGGACATTCTTCCAAGTATTTTCAATTTTATAGTTAAAAGACAAAAAATTCGAAAGAAATGTTCAAAATACAATCAAACAATAAAGAGAAGATCTCACGGAATGGATATTGCAATTATAAAAAAAATTGTTTCCTTGTCCACCGATGTCTTGTCTGGAATTCCTAAAATAGTTGCTTGCCCAAAACAACCAATGAGGTGAAAGAATCACAACATTAAAAACCATAGGAATCCCTACTAGAAACATTTCCAAAGTTGATGGCTCAAATGCCTAAAGGATCTCCAACAACAAATGAATCATATCCAAGTCATGATTTGCAATGTCTCCCTATCCTTTTTCTAATCACGTTTCCTATAACCTGCCAACACCAAAGTCAAGTAAAAATCAAATGAAGGCATTGAAATTTGTTTTTATCTTTTATATCTATAAACTTTGAATATAAAAATATTTTAACACAAAACAACTATAATACTAATATTATGTTTCAAGTTCTAGATGTTGTTTAAATGGATATGATACCAAGTATGTTCAATTTTATAGTTAAAAGACAAAACGAAATCAAAGTAAAAGTTCAAAATACAATCAAACAATAAAGAAAAGATAGCATGAAATGGGAATTGCAATTAGAAAAGTTTTTTTACCTATCCACCAGTGTCTGGCATTCATAAAATTGCTTGCCCAAAATAACCATGGGGTGAAATAATCACAAAATTAAAAAAAAAAATAGGAATCCTTCTTAGAAACATTTCCAAAGTCAATGGATAAGGTGCCTGAAGGATCGCCAACAAAAAATGAATCATTTACAAGATATTCTTTGCATTGTCTCCCCATCTTTTTCCAATCGCATTTCTTGTAATATGCCCACACTACAGTCTAGTAACATTCAAATGAAAGATTTTATATTTTTGGAGAAACAAAAGGAGATTTGTCAAACATGTTAATTACATGCTACAAATATTTATAAATATTTGTAGAAAAGAATATTAAAATATTTTGTAAAAATAAATTGGATATTTTTCAAGTAGGCTAATTGCATGGTACAAAAATTGTTTCCGCAAATGTATCTCTAAATACAATGGATCTTAGTCATAAATATTTGCAGAAGATTTGTCAAGAAGGAAACATGCACGTCTTTTGAGTTCTAGTTGGGTGAATGCTTGACATATTTGATGCAGATTCAATTTTTTTCTTCTTTATTTGAGATTTTAAGGCCCTTCATCTTGTGAGCGTATAATAAGAGTACCTCTACCACCATAACCCTTACATGAAGTTGGTGTCTGACTACTTCCAATCCTACAAGTTGCTATGGAAAAAAAACAACAAAGGTCATACCCACAGAGTATAAATTTATAGACTTTGACTGTTAACTGAACCATTGTGAATGTGAAAGGGAATTTTACTGCTTGGAGTATTTCGAGGGCCTTGAAGGTGTCCTAGAAAATCAAACTGGAAATTCCAAGGATTTGAAGTTGGTTTATTTTGAATGATCACTCTTTATGGTGTCCTCATCCCACATTATGAAATGAAAGTCAAGACATGATGGTTCTTGGTCCTTTAATTTTTCAAAAGTGGCATTAACAATATCAAAGACATTTTTGATGCTCAGACATGGGAATGTGTCTCTTTCCCTAGGTAGAACAAAGTTCAAAGTAGCCAATATTCATAGGCATGTCATCGAGCAGGTCCAGGTGATCATCTGCAACTTACTCTTCATGAATTAGGCTTGCAATCCTCGACAACTTGCTGGATGGTGTTGAATTGAAACTAGGTCAAGGCCTTTACAAAATACATGCCAGTGAATAACACTCACTAGGCTATGCGAGCAAATAAAATGCAAGAATTTTTTCTCCTGGAGTTTATCCACTTGGGTGTGTAATACTCACTACACAACCAAGTTTAATGTATGTGGACAGTGACATTGGTTCCCTTTCCATGCTGCCTTTTAGTTTGTCATGAGTGTTGACCTTGCTTATCTAAGTGTTACTAATCAATTCGTAGCAGATATGGGCCTGAACTCACATTTTATTATTACATGCTCATTTGTCTTGCCAATTTCCCTATCTTATTAGTCTACTTAACAGTTTTAATTAGTCGTTAGAGGGGAATTTGGTGACACTATAATTATTTGTGTATACTTTGTATCTATCCCTTCTTCTAATGTAATGTAGGGCTTTCCAAATATTACCACACTTTTTGGGTAGCATTTTATCCTGTGAGTTTATTCAATATAAATTAAATTACATAATTAATATTATTGAAGCTGTAAAGCATATTTTTGCTTGCAAAAATAAATTTCAAATGGCATGTTATGGTTGATCTACCATTTCATCTTCATACACATCTATCACATCATATGCTAACTCTCTTTTTTTTTGTGAAAGCATTCAATTATTCTATCTTATCAAGAAAATGATAATGTTGTTTTCTTTCTCATGAAACAGATTTCTTTTATCAGGACAAGGTCAACGTGCCCAACCTTAAACTGAAAAGAATTACCACCAGCATAGATCCATCTTAAATAGGGATCTAACATGAGCCGAGAGGGATCCAATTTATTCACGTGCAAATTTTTTTATGAGCCAAGATTATTCAAATGTTTTGTATAGTTATTTAATTTTTTTATTCTGGCTGACATGAACAAAATTTCAACTTTGATGACAGATGGATAACCTTGCACATCATACTGGGTTGTAGAATGAGCCTCTTGGCTCCATAATTTTAGGCATGTACAGGAAAATTAATTATATACACAGAATTGAACTTGCTAAATAATATTAACATTCAAAAGGACATTAATATATTATGGGAAGGGAATACTAGTGTTTTAGGGAAAATTATTTTTGAACAGGAAAATTAATTACATCTACACAAAACTGAACTTGCTAAATAATAATAACATTCAAAAGGAAATTAATATATTTTGGGAAGGGAATACTAGTGTTTTTGGGAAAATTCTTTTATGGAAGAATGTAACTTAAACATTCAAGCTTAACACAAACCTATAGTGTTATAGTAATTTGAGGCGGGGAAATTTAATAAACATATAGAGAATTGAAGCCACACCTCCTAAATGACATTCAGATGAAGAAAGACCCTAATAAATTAAAGAAGAAAGGTATTAATAAAATTTAATAAATTCTAGAAAGGGAATACTTGTGTTTATGTGAAAGAAATTCTCTAACTTACCTTAATAGAAGATGTAACTTAAAGCTTTAAGCTTAAGCTTAACACATAAATATAGTGTTATAATAATCTGGCTCTTAAGCTTAACACATAAATATAGTGTTATCTTGAGGCACAAATAAACAAATTAAATACACATACACCAAATTGAACCTACTAAATAATATTGACATTTAGAAGAAAACTTACCATAATAAATTCCAGAAAGGGAGTATTGCTAAAGATTTATGACATTCAGAAGAACATTCATCTTAAGAAACTCTCGGGAGGGAGTGCTTTTGGTTTTGGAAAAGTAATTTTCGAACTTACTACACTAGAAGGATATTATTTTTAGTCACTTTTAAATCAAGATTATGAATTCACAAGTTAAACCTTTAAAGTTTTCCTTTAAATTGTCATGTTATATAACCCAGATTGGTGTGCTTCCCCTATGCATGCACAATGTTATGAATGAATGGGATAGTTTTTCTTTTACTTTAATGATCAACCTAACTATCTACTAGGTTGAAGAAATTCTATTGCTGCAATACCTCATAGCGTTCTTTCAAAATGACACTATAATAATTGCCACTCTGGAAATTAGAAAACGTTGAAAAAAATTATATTGTTGTAATACTTCAGAGTGTTCTATCAAAATGGAAATATAATCATATCCACTTTGGAAATTAGCAAACGTAAGTTTTCAATAACTAGACAGTTCAGATGACAGTGA
Source organism: Pinus taeda (assembly GCA_000404065.3). NCBI lineage: Eukaryota > Viridiplantae > Streptophyta > Pinopsida > Pinales > Pinaceae > Pinus > Pinus taeda. Next base: position 315,778 of record APFE030050975.1, read on the forward strand.
TTCTTTATAACTTTCATTGTTTTTCTTAAAAATAGGGTAGTTTTGATGGTTAGATTAGAAAGATCTTTACTAAATTTTCTTAGTACTAGCATAGGTCCATCTTAAATACAAATCTAACATGAGACGAGAGTATTCCAATCCAATTTCTTCATGCGCAATTTATTTTATGAGAAAACACTATTTAAACGTTTTGAATAGTTATTGTTATTTTATTTTTTTTAGATTTTTTATTTTGGCCGACGTGAAAAAAATTTCAACTTTGATGATGGACGTACAAGTTTACACATCATACTAAGTTGTAGAATGAGCCTCTCATCTCAATTAAGTGTATCCAACTTATAAAAGAAAAATCCTTTAGCTAAGTAGTTGTGAGTGGAGAATCTTTATTTCACTAAAATCACTTAGTACTTCCACTTGATCCCAAGCAAATGGAATGGTCCACTTGGCCCACAAGGGACAAATATGTCTTTGCAGACATTAAACCTTGGACAAATAAAAACATCCCTGCTTAACTGTCTAACCAAAACCCCAATGAAATGATATGGTCTATGCTATCAACCATTGTTAATAAGGTTTTCTGTAAATGCTAGGTTAATTGGCATCTTTATCTTTTGGAAAGTTATTTCATATGGAAAGTAGTTTCCATACTCCTTAGAACTGTGTTACAAGGTTCTCTTCCACTGCAAAAATTAGGAGGTCAAAAAAAGTAAATGTCACTATAAGGCCTGAAAGAGATGAATTGAGAAGATGGGGAATAAAATTAAGCGATTGAAAAGAGCAAGATTATAGAGACTTCATGAATCACGAAGAAAGACTTTAAAAGAATATTTTTCATACCCCAAAGAAGTTAAATGGTGATATTATTTAGATATTGGAATGTCAAGTTGCATAATCTACAATTAAAACACTTTGATTACTAACTACTGCTTCTACTTGTTGAATAGTTTAGTACATAAATTTCATTACATAAGTAACTTCATGTAAAAATTGTATTATAGTGTTTATAGGGTACCTCTACTCCATATAAAATATTGTTTCCAATCCAATAATATGATTTTAGAACACGAGTAATTGAAATATAAGAGAGACTGGGATTGCATCAAGTGTTTTGGTTACAAATTTATGTATCATTAACATAATGAAGAGTTCAAATAAGAAACTTGAGCAGCAGTAAATATCAACAACATTTACCTTTGTATTGTTAGGTACATCCATTAAAATGTTTTAAAAGCTTCAGTAAAACTGCACGAAAGATTCCTGCAGGGAGCGACCAACAAGAAAGTTGCAACAACTAATATGAACTGTGCTAGTATCTGCTCACATAGTATATTTACTTGTATAATTCAAAGAAAGTGAAAGAGTCAGTCGGTGACTCATCATATATTTGGACGCCTAAATTTAGTTGATCTCAAAGGTTCAGAGAGACAAAAGAGTTCAGGTGCTGAAGGTGAGCGCTTGAAAGAGGCTTGAAACATCAACAAATCACTCTCAACTCTCGGGCTCATAATCATTCATCTTGTAAATATTGCTAATGGGAAAGCACAACATGTACCATATCATGACTCCAAACTTACATTTTTTCTCTAGGATTCTCTTGGTGGAAAATATAAAACGACTATCATTTACAATGTCAGCCTTTCTAATTGTTGTACAATCGATACACTTAGCACTTTAAAATTTTGCACAACAAGCAAAGTTTATTCAGAATAATGCATATGTAAATGAAGATGCTATAGGAGATGTTATAACTTTGAATATTCAATTTAAACAATTGAAGGAAGAAGTTAGTCACTTGTGTGGTCAGCTTAAAGGAGTGTCACCCACTCAAGAAGATGACTATGGAAGTATGGCCTTGTTGAACTCTCTAGGACAATATGCATGGGATATGAAAGCTCTAGAAAGCCCACTGTTCAGTCATAAGAAGGATCTTCGTAAAAGGGATTTAGAATATGCACTTGCAAGAGCCCTCAAAAGAGAGGAATCTTTAGAAGCAACAATGAAGGCAATGGTTGTTGAAAATGAACAACTAAAAAATTTGGTCAAACAACACGAGGAAGATGCACAATGTGGAAAGATGATGCTCTATTTCCGAGAAGAAAAAATCAAGAGACTAGAGGATATTTCTTCTGACAAGATGTTTGTAGAAGCACAACTTTTAGAAGAGAAGAATGTGTTAATGGAGGAGTTGCAATTCTATGGAATCGTCTCGATCGCAATCCTGAGGTGACTAGGTTTGCAATGGAAACTATAAGGTTGATGGAACAACTGAGAAGGTACCAAGAATCTTATGAGGGTATAGAGATGGAGAAAATGTTAGAAATAGCAATGGTATTATGATATGAGTTGCTTGAAGCTTTGGACTGGAAGCTTATGCATGAGAAAGACCTAAACCTTGCGAACCAAAAGGAATCATTAGAAGTAGAGATTTATACCATCAGTGAGGAGAACAAATCGCTTTGTCAAAAAGTTGATCTATACCAAAGGGAAGTAGAAGCTCTTCGTAATAACTTTTACTTTTTCCTAGAAGCCAATGAAAAGTTGGAAAGGCGTGTTGATGATTTGATGATCCATTACATGTGATGAAGGTTTTGGATGTTCATGGAGCAGTAAAGTTGAACTCTCCAATGCATGCTCCATAGTTGAAATAGGAGACATCATTTAGAGATGGTTTATCATTAGAAATAGAACTTAAAGATTTAGTTGAAGAATTTAGTGCAACCACTTAATGTGAAGCAAAAGCTTAAGGAACTGCCATTTTTTTGGCTATTGAAGTTAATGATTTACGCAAAAAAATAAAGGAGTCAGTAGATAATGAAAGAATGATAATCATATATGATAAATAAAAGAAAGAACTAGATGAAATAAGGAAAGACGAAGAAGATGCATGTGAAATGAATGAAAAATCCCAAAAGCTAATTCATTTTTTACGGAATCAAGTTGAGAAACTTGAGAAGGAAAGTAAAGAAAGGAATCATAATTTTTTAAGCAAGGGAGACATGTGTGGAAAGGATGATTTCCCAAATATCTAGCTATATGGAACAAGCCCCATGAATTCTAAAGTAGAACATATAAGTCTTCATATTTGAAAAGAGATTGCAAAACTTCTAGTGAAATTGTAGGAGACTACTAGAGCTCTATGAAAAAGCAATGTGAGAAAGAGATGATGCAAGAAGAATGTGGTGGAATTCTGGAGGTAAGAGAATTTTTGGAGAGCATGTGCCAAACATGGAGGATGGAACAAGGGTAAATGCACGAGGTCGTGAAACCTTAATTCAAAGGCACGAACAACAAATTCAAGACAATGTTGAAACTACATTATTGTAGGAATATGTTAGTATCAACGGGAATGTAAAATCATAATTGGAGGTGATCCATATGAGAATGGAGGTTGAGGAGTATCAAATTAAATTAAAGGAGATAACTGAAGAGAATGAAAGATTAATTGAAATGTATGAGAAGGAAATGTAAGAAAAGGATGACATTAGGAAACTATGGAAAGACACTGTACAAAATAGGCTTCCACTGAATAAAATGCAACTATAAGGGGCATTATAGAATCTCAAGAATTGAGGAATGAGACTGAAAAACTAAAAATGGGGATTGTGCCTGAAAATTCTTCCCATGAACTAAGGATAGATTTGGAAGATGGTAAAAGATATTAGAAATATGCCATTAAAGATGATGGACATGAAGCAGAGAGAAGAGGAGCACTAGGAGCATCAAATAATGGAAATATGCCACAAATAAAATTTGTTTTTGTATCATCTGATGTTAAATCAGAGCATCCAGAGTAGAACTTATAATTGTGGCAATAAGAATTGATTGATAATGTTAGGTTCCTATACCGATAGGAATCATAATTTTGATTGATTAGGATTAAGCCTTGTAATATGATACCATACCTTTGCTTTCTGCAAATGTTTTCCATATTATAAAAAATTAAAAAATGTAAAGAGGGTATGTCCTAAAAGAATAATCAAAGGACAAAAAGAATGAAAATAGGTAAAAAAATTGAAATATATGAACCCCAAAAGACAAAAGAGACCATGGAGAGTGTGCTAGTCAAAATTCCACTACTATTTACTTTTTATGCTTAATAAATGATTGTCTGCAGCTTGTTACTTATGCCACAACCCATGACTAGTCAAAATATTTAAACTTGGCTATGTCATGTTTTCAATTTTATGTTTATAGCTAGAGAATAAAATTTGACCAAATAGTGTAATCTTGGCAGATAATCAGATAGGTAGAGTAAATAGAAGAAGCTCAACTGTTTAAACTGAGCCCTTGGATGATATAAGGTTAGATTTAGATAGTTTATTTTCTAAAGAAAAAAAAAAAATTGATGAGTATTTGCTAGCCTAAATGCACCCAAATAAAGTGAAGAGAAAATGGTAGGGTGAGTAAGTGGGTAAGTAGTAGAAAGGTTGCAGAAATGTCTTATGATTACATGAAAGGAAATTATGATATTTTTCCAATTGCATCTTCTAAATAGGCATAAGTCGTACATACGAAAGACAATGGCTCACAACATGATTCATTTAACATCCCTATCTTTTATTTTAACCCCTACACCATTGATTGACTTCCCCTTCATAATAAAAGATTAATATCTTGAGCTCCTTAAGTCAAAAAGGTTCAAAGCATTTCTCTGACTTCTGGAGGGATCGGACCCACGGCTTGATGACTTAAGAAACAAAGGTGTTAAAAGCCCCTTGTAATTCATTCACCCCCCCCAAAAAAAACCCCTTTTCCTAAAGGCTAAGTCTTTTGCCTAGGGAAAACCCATAACAAACATATTCTATGTTAAAAAACCCACCATGTAACATTTATCTGAAGTCAGGCACCCCCCGGTCATTTCACTTCATATTAAATTTTATTAATATATATTAAATCTCAATAAAAACCCAATTTCCTGTATATATTGAACTCTTATGTATAAATTAACCCTACACCCTAGTTTAATTATAAACTATGATTTTCACCTAAAACCCGACCATAACCTTTAACTGGTCGATCTGCAATCAAGTTAATAAAGCCCCCTTTAATCCTCCATTAATTACCTCGATAGCCTAATCTCACTTTAAGCCATTATTGAACCCTGATACCACCGTAATTAAGTGCCCGCCGGGCCCCCGCCTAGCCTCCGTGCAACTTCTCCACCTAATCACTGTGCGATCATCCTTGTCCTCATCTGACAATTTCACTCCAAAGGTGCTGGAGACAACCCATTCGGCCTTGCAACCTATAGAAAGCCCCTTCGACCACTTGCAGTTGTCAGCCACCCTGTTGAGAGCCAATTCACCCTAGTTCCAGGTATTTAAACCAGAATTCATCAAATACCCTATCAATTTCAAAGTAGCCAGTTGCTGAGTGTTTTTAGTTAAGTTAAAAACTAATTAAAAATACTCAAGAGCTCAAGCCTACTCCTTGCTGAACACTGTTGCCCTAAATACTACAAATTACTGCCCCCCCCCCAATACTCAAATCCACAAGAACTAAAAATGGCTACCCCAATTGCTATGGATGTGAGACCCATCTCTACATCCCATTTAGACCTGGACCACCTTCCCCTAGCAGATAAAGATTTCCAAATAAAGGACACCTCTGTCCAAGAATCCTCGCTCAAAGTATACTGCCAAAGTAGGGATAAATACCTGAACCATGCTGATGAAATTGATCTTTGGGAGTCCAATTTTCCCAAGTACCAGTTTCCCCAAGTCCACATTTTCCAAGAAATTGTACATTACTGTCATGCCTACTACATTCCAAGTCAAAGAGCAATCATGTCCCCTAACCAAACCATACTTTTCACCATCACTGCAGAGTACATAAATGAAATGTTACAACTCTAACTAGGGCAAAACATGACCCTTCTTTCAATTGGAAGCTTATTAGACTAGTTCCCCAAGATTACCACTACAAAATTGGCTGAGATGTTCCAAACCTTCATCAGAGAAGAAAAACGTATCCCAAAGGATCCTCCTCCATATGTAACTACTATTTTTTCCCCATTGGGTTAGAAAATTGTAGCCATGATATCTTGTGTCCTGGGTTACAACACCAGTGAATATATTGATGAAATTATCCTAGCTTTCATGTCCATCTACACTTCAGGATAACCTTCTACTGTCATCTATGAGTATGCCAAATTTATAGCTAATAGGATGCATGGCCAGTTTCTCGAAATGAGCAATGAGAGAGTCTTCAAATACTCCTCTATTTTGTACCATCTTTTCCTATATTATCAGTCAGATGAGTTTCCATTCACTCTTTAGAAGCTTGAGACAGAAGGTCAGCAAAAATCAATTATTTTTTGGACCCCATTGGTCCACAAATACCAATCTCCATATTCATATTCTGACTTCATTGATTTATTTGTACACCTAGGCATGACAATGTTGATAGGAATCCCTCCTCCAAGAATCAGTCCAGACATAAAAAGGATACTTCAACTATCTAAATAGACCAAACTGGATGATTGGTATTTATACCAAAACCACACCGAAATCAGAATTTATGGTTGCATGCTGGCACCATACAAACTACCAAAATACCTCCCAATGAGGTTGTTTGCATTAGAATACTATAGGCAAATTGTCAATGCAGATGAGATAAACTTTGTAAATGCCAAGAAGAAGGCCAACTTCAAAATAAAAGACCAACTAGGCCCCTTCATATGCAACTCTGGGGAGGCATGCCATGAAGTAGATTTGAATTGCAGAGCATGAAATTCCAAAGAAGGTTTGTTTGGAGATATCACCCTTTGGAATTCATTACCGAGAAGAGACAAAAGGTCAAGCTAGGACCTTTTATTCATCATCCCATACCTTAGATTGAAGCCTATGCCAACCTATCAGAATGGGTTGAAGGTGCCCTAGTGGGCCAAGACAGCACCAGAATAGACATAGAGAATGTTCTCATTGATCTGGAAAAACAACTTGATGAGGGTTCTTTCTTGTAGGTGCTAGATCAATCAAAGGTGCCAGAGAAATCAGAGGTGCCAGAGAAATCAAACATATGAGAGAAATCGGACAGACTGGAGACAACCATGAGCACCCCTCCAGTTGTACATACTCCTCTAAATGAGGAAGAAAGCCTAAAGAGAAATAGGGAGGGGGCCACCACTTCAGCAAGAGAAACTTCACAAGCTTATGCAGAAACAAGCCAAGCCAAAAGATAGAGAGTGAATCCTATCTCTGAACATGAGTACACAAAGGAGACAATAGAGGTCACCAGTACAGAAGGAAATAGGAGTAGGCCTAGCACCCAATCTGAAGGGGTACAAGAGCTTTCCACATCACAAACTCAGATGTTGGTAAGGAAACACAGTGTTGAAGTTTCTTCCTTTAGAATGTTTGCAGACAAAGATCAAGATATCAAGGAAAGATATAAAGAAATCAAGGCTAGGAATGAGAGGCTTAAGGCCCAAACACATGCACAATACTTGAAGCTCACCCCTACCAATCAAACAAGGCTAATGTCAGCCTTTGACATTAAGGAGGGGAAGCTACAGATGACCTTTATGAAGTCTACGACCCAGCAACCAAAGACAACATTAGATTTCAAAAGGGTAGATTTTGAAGTGCTAACAAGGGGCATTCATCCCATAGACCAGATTTAATTGCACAAGCAGGGTGGAGAGATGATATACTCCACCTTGACAGGTAATGCCATAGTTTCCCATCAGCTATTGAACTCCCTAAACAACATCTTAGCACAATTCCAGTTGGAGAAGGCCTCCTCATAGGCCAAGGACACAAGGATCAATTCCTTAGAGGACTTAGTAATTGAATTGGGACACGATGCCAAGGATATAAAAGCCACCGAACAACTTATTGAAAAGAAGAATGATGACATAGCTGCATTGAAGAAACAACTAAAAATACCTCAGCTACAACAACCACAAACCTTGGAAGTCCTAGAAGCCCAGTAGGGGCATGAAGAACTCATGAACTTAGTCTTGAAATTGAATGACCAACTGAAAGAGACTGAAAATGAATTGGATGATTTGATCCAATTAAAGAAAGCATATGTGGCCACCTCTTCAAAAAATGTTATCCCCACAATCTCTATAGTAGTGCCATCCGCACTAGCAACATATTTGGCACCTACAGTTCCACTTGCAATAGCCTTGCCAGCAACAACAAAATCTACACCAGCAGCAGGCGCATCAGGAGAGAAAGCAACAGAACTTGTGAAAGCCATGGAGGAAATGACCATCTAGGCTATAGAGATGAAAAATCTAAAGGAAAAGGTGGCAAATTTGGAAACTAATTGAAAACTAGCCCAACTCAAGAAAAAATAAGAAACATAAAGGGCATAAAGAATGGGTGAAAGAATCAAAATCCTAGAGAAGGACTTAACACTAGAAAAACCACTTGGACAAACCAAAGAAATGTTGTGTGCCAATATCATTGACTCTGCCAATGATATTTGGCCAAATCCAAGTTAGTCAAGGTAGCTACTAAAGCTATCCAGAAAGTAAAAGAGAATTGGGAAATAAGCCAGAGGATGCAAATAGAATCATCCACTTCCTCAACAGCAAAAATAGATATGAGCTCCAAGAGCTAAATATAGAAGACAGGAGTGATAATATTTTAGAAACAATGAAGGTCGTCTCTAAAAGGAACCTTATGCTGAATTTGGAAGAAACGTGCAACAATATGCAAATAGCCATTCATAGGTTCATGGCTAAATTTCAGATTTTGAGGGGGAAAGGTCTGCCTAGTCCTATGGTCATCAACGACAAACTCATGACGCAGTTGGGCTATGGTGAGAGACTTAGAAAGTTGGCTAAGGAACAAGCCATTTCTTCATCCATCAAAGCCCTTCCAACAGGCAAAGTATTATATGACACATTTGAGAACTTGTTTTTCCTTGAGCATGAGGTAAAACATTTGTTCCTCAGCAAGCCCAATTTTGCAAAGTATACTAAGGCTACTGAAATCTACATGAGAATGGTAAATATGAAATTACCAGATGTAGAATGGAGGGAGAAAATGATAGATTTACTGTGATGAATAAACAACTAAAATTTACTGCACAGTAAAAATGAATGCAACAGGGTAAAACATGTAAAAACAACACAAGAGGGTCAAAGAGTATCCGGGTTAAAGAGTATCAGTTGAAAGCTGAAAGCAAAGAATATTATAGCGTAAAACTCTACAAGTGTAAGATAGCATAAAAGGCTACACCTCAATGATAAAGACCAACACAACCATAATAAAAGGGACAACAAGTAACAGTTCATTGGCTGTCTCTATCTTCTTGCAAGAAGATATTTGTATTTCCTAAAATAAATCTCAAGTTGTTTTGATATATTTTGTAATAAGTTTTTGTATAAATACTTCATAATTCAAAGTATGTAGGGTGGATTCTTAGAATTTCTAAGTTTTCTTGATCAAAGACTGTAAGCTATTGTACCACTGTTGGACCAGCAAGCTAGATTATTGAATAAAGCAAAGACATTTCACTAGATTCATCTGTAGTGCAAAATACAGACAAGTATCTTCTTTTGTGTTGTCACTTTTATTTAAAAGTTTTTCCATAATCTAAAATGTATCTAAAATCTAAGTGCTTAATATGGAATGATATCTTAGAACTTGCTTCACTGCACTCTGTTTTGACTATTGGGCATTTTGTATGTTTTCTGCTAAAATTATCTAAGTTAAGGAATTCTTGAGTGCTCCTTAGTTCATATAGTTTCCCTCTAGTGTATAGTAAAGGATTCTTAACTTCCCTTTTCTCATGATCATCCTCTATTCCTCCTCTCAGTCCTGGTTTGAGGATTCTTAAGTGCCCTCTTACCCTGGTTAAGATCATTTCATCCATTCGACCTAAAAACCTGTGTTTCACTCTGCTAGCTTGCCAATTAAACACTCCCTTTAATTATTTAATCCCTAGTTCTACTGCCCTTCTTTGAATCCATAGCCCAATAGCCAGAGACACCATTCTATCCATCTATTTAAGGATTCCACCACCCAACTTCCAAATGCAAACCCAAAAACCCCCTTGAACTTTAAGAACTAGCCTAAAGTCCCAGCAAACAAAGCTAAAACATATAGAGAGAGCCCTCTCTGAGTCATCGGTTGGCTAGAGCCTATACCTAAAATATTGGTTTGTAGTTACCTTGACCTTTTCCTTCTTTTGATAACTTCTAGGGAAAATTTCTAAGTGATATCATAGTGGAGACCATACTGGGGAAAAACCCTCAGTACTAATAAATCTTTAAGAAATTTTTAATTCTGAATTTAGAGCCTCTTAAAGTATTTTATTAGAAGTTATTTCTCACAAAAAGAAAACAATTTAAAAAATTCTAAAATTCTACCTTCAAGGAAAACTCATTATACTAGGGCTAACCCAGATCCAAACCCTGCCCCAGTATTTGATAATCCCAACCCGATTTCAAGAAAATCCAAAACAGAAGAAAGTTCAGCAAGCCATACACCCTTAGTTAGGAAGCTAGGAGCTATAAGAGTTTCTGTCATGGGAGACTCTGAATTAGTGATAAAACAAATTAATGATGTATATATGACCAAAGATCCTAGATTAAGTTGTTACAAAGGAACCATTGTATAAATACTAAACACTTTCTTAGAAACCAAAGTTTTTGTAATTCCTAGAAAACATAATATGCAGGCTCATAGTTTAGCAATGTTTGCCAGCACCTACAGGTTACCCTTTCAACCTAACTATCAGTACACTACTGAAGTAAGGCACAATCCGGCGATTCTAGATAGTTTGAAGAACTGGCAAATATTTGGTGATGACAAACAAATAAACAACTTTTTGATTTCAGAACAAGAATTTGTAAATAGCAATATAGATACTGACACATCAATAGACCCTAACACTAAAGATAAAATAGAAATAAATGAGATATAAGGTGAAGAGATATATAGATTCCATCCCACTAAATTTACAAAATCAGATGTACAAAACCTAGCGCAAGTTGAGATTGATGAAATAATTAGTGAAGACACTGAAGTAATAAATCTTGAAGAAAATTTCTTACCTAAGGGATTAACCCCTTTGGAAGACCTATTTGATTCAAATGATCTTCCCAGAAAGCCTAAAATGGAACCTTTGAAGTCTGATATGGAGGAGTGTAATATTGGCACTGATGAAAATAAAAAACTGATCAAACTTTCTAAATCATTACCTACCACTGAAAGAGTAAAATACATTGAGTTATTAAAAGAATTTCAGGATGTCTTTGCTTGGAGTTACGAGGACCTCAAATCCTATGACACTTGCATCATACAATACAAAATCCCTATAAAAGAAAATCAAAAACCTTTCAGACAAAAACTTAGAAGGATAAATCCTGTCATATTACGTTTAATCGAAAAGGAAATCCAGAGAATGCATGATTCTAAGAGAATTGCACCAATCAAATTTTCTGATTCAGTTTCAAACCTGGTGCCGACTAGGAAGAAAACTAGCAGGATCAGACTCTATGTGGACCTTAGAAACCTCAACAAAGTATCCCTTAAAGACAATTACCCTCTCCCCAAAATGGACCATATTTGGCAAAGGGTAGTTGGATCAACCAGGACCTCATTATTAGATGGGTTTTTTGGTTACAATCAGATCTTAGTTCATCCTGATGATCAAGTCATGACTGCCTTCACTACTCCTTGGGGCACATTCATGTATGTGAAAATGCCTTTTGGACTGATAAATGTAGGAACTACTTTCCAGAGGGCTATGGATATAGCCTTTGCCAAAGAAATTCATGATTTCCTAGTAATATATCTAGATGACATTACTGTATTTTTAAAATGTGATAACCAACATTTGGATCATTTAAGGTAGGTTTTTATCAAATGCAGGAAATATGGAATTTCTTTAAACCCCAAGAAGTCTTTGTTTGGGTTAGAAGAAGGAAAATTACTAGGTCATATAATTTCAAAAGATGGTATTTGAATAGACTCTGCAAGAATAGAAGCCATGTTATAGATACAAAATCCAAGGAACATTAGAGAAATGCAAGCTTTCTTAGGTAAAATTAACTTTCTTAGGAGATTTATTTCTAATCTAGCAAAATTAATTATATCACTGAACAATATGTTGAAAAAATATTCGACCATAAAATGGACTGTTGAGGCTAAGAAATCCTTTGAAGACATTAAACTAGCCTTAACTAGAACACCAGTTTTGGTCAGTCCAAAATTTGGCAAAGATTTCATCTTATTTTCCTTTGCTTCTGAGCACACAATTGCTACAGTTTTAGTACAGAAAAATGACCAGGTCTATGAACAACCTATTTCTTTCTTTAGCAAGGCCCTGAGAGATGCCCCCTTAAAATATAACATAATGGAAAAACAAACTTTTTCTTTGGTCAAAGCTATCAGGGAATTTAGAGTATACATTTTATATTCTCATATAGTAGCCTATTTTCCCAATTCAGTAGTCAAAGACATCCTAACTTAGGGTGGTCGAGATGGAAAGAGGGGAAAATGGATTGCTACTATTTTAGAATTCGACATAGAAATCAAACCAACTAAGTTAATCAAGAGCCAAGGTTTAGCCAATCTCATGGCTGAGTCAAACTGTCAGGCCCTAGATATAAACTTTATTGCATAAATAGATAAGAAGAGGAGATGGCGACTCCACTAATCAGCCAGGTCTTTATTGAATCACCATGGTATGCTGATATTTATGTTTTACAAAATTTACAAGCTCCTCCTGGATTATCTAAGACCAGAAGTAGATTTTTGAAGATGAAGTCCTTAAAATTTTCCATATTAGGCAATGATTTGTTTTGGAGGAATCGTGAATGTATTCTTCTCAAATGTTTATTAAAAGATGAATCTGACAAAGTATTGCAAGAGTTTCATGCATGTGACTGTGGCAGATACCTTTACTGGAAAACCACTATATACAAGATTATTAGAGCTAGTTTCTACTAGAAAAATTTGTTTTATGATGTCAAGAAACATCTGGCCTCCTGTCACAAATGTCAAATTTTTGAGGGAAAGAAAAAACTTCTACCGTTACCCCTCAAGCTAATCTCTGCTAAAACACCTTTTTAACAATGGGGTCTAGACTTCATTGGTGAAATTCACCCACCCTCCTCTGCCCAACATAAATGGATCCTCACTACCACAAACTATTTCACCAAATGGATAGAGGCCATACCTTCGAGGCAAGCCACTGACACTATTATCATAACCTTCCTTGAGAATAACATTCTGTCACGATTTGGATGCCCAACTAAGCTCATTACTGATAATGTAGCAGCCTTTAAATCCAGAAGAATGATAGAGTTCTGCAACAAGTACCATATAACCCTAGGCCATTCCACAACCTATATCCTCAAGGAAATGGACTGGAATAATCCTCAAACAAAAGTATAGTGAACATCATTAAAAAATTGTTAGAGGATAATAAGAAAACATGGAATAAAAATCTAGTCAATGCCTTATGGGCAGACAAACTAACCACAAAGAAATCAATTGGTACCTTTCCCTACCAACTAGTTTATGGGATGGAAGTTGTATTTCCATCCTCCTTGGGAACAGCAGTGGTGAAGCTGCTTCAAGAGTTGTAGGTGAAACCAAATACTATCCAAAGAAGAATCAACCAAACAAAACATCTTCTGAACAAACCAGGGAAGAAGTATATCTCAGATCTTAGGTTGTGTAGTAAAGGATTAAGAAGAATTTTGACAAGAGAACCAAGGCTAAAGATTTCTACCTTGGTGACAAAGTCCTAAAATGGGATTCAAGGAGGTAAGACAAAGGTAAACATGGGAAATTTGATTTCCTATGGAAAGACCCATTTATCATTTATGCTTTCAGAGGTAATAATGCTTTCTTCCTCAAATAAATGGATGGTACAGAAGTAGAAGGAGGACCAGTGAATGGTTGAATGCTCAAACACTATTTTGAACCTAACTACTAATTTTTACTTTCCATTGTACATATTCCATTTTTCTTCAAAAAGTTTAGTCTGGATTGGTTGGTGGTTTTTGAAGTTGAAGCCCAAAGAGAAGGCCCTAAGCTTTGAAAAATTCACTGTCATAAGTATCAATAATGCAGAGGCATAAAGGATAATTTTGTAAGGTAACATCAACAACAATTCAAAGGCTACTGATATACAAATTTCTTGACATTTCACCAGGAAATGCCATCCCCATGTGGAGCCACTATTAGGTTCTTATACAAATAGGAATCATAATTTTGATTGACTGAGATTTAGCCTAGTAATATGATACCATACCTTTGCTTTCTGAAAATGTTTTCCATATTATAAAAAACTAAAAAAATGTAAAGAAGGTATGTCCTAAAAGAATAATCAAAGGACAAAAATAATGAAAATAGGTCAAAAAAATGAAATATATGAACCCCAAAAGACAAAAGAGACCATGGAGAGTGTGCTAGTCAAAATGCCACTACTATTTACCTTTTATTCTTAATAAATGATTGTGTGAAGCTTGTTAATTATGCCACAATCCATGAATAGTCAAAATATTTAAACTTGGCTATGTCATGTTTTCAATTTTATGTTTATAACTAGAGAATAAAATCTGACCAAACAGTGTAGTCTTGGCAGATAATCAGATAGGTAGAGTAAATAGAAGATGCTCAATTTTTTAATATGAGCCCTTGGATGATTTAAGGTTAGACTTAGATATTTTATTTTGTAAAGAAAAGAAAAAAATTGATAAGGGTTTGCTAGCCTAAATGCACCCAAAAAAAGTGAAGAGAAAATGGTTGGATGAGTAAGTGGGTAAGTAGTAGAAAGGTTGCAGAAATGTCTTGTGATTACATGAAAATCACTTATGATATTTTTCCAAATGCATCTTCTAAATAGGCATAAGTGGTACATAAGCAAATAAAATGGTTCACAACATGATTCATATAACATCCCTATCTTTCATTATAATCCCTACACCACTTATTGACTTCCCCTCCATAACAAAATATTAATATCTTGAGCTCCTTAAGTAAAAAAGGCTCAGAGCATTTCTCTAACTTCTGGAGGGACCGGACCCTCGGCTTGATGACTTAAGAAACAAAGGTGTTAAAATCCCTTGCAATTCATTCATCCCCCCCACAAAAACCCTTTTCCTAAGGGCTAAGTATTTTTCCTAGGGAAAACCCATAAAAAACATGTTCTATGTTAAAAAACCCACCATGTAACATTTATCCTAAGTCAAGCACCCCCCCGACTCATTTCACTTCACATTAAATTTTATTAATATATATTAAATCTTGATAAAAACCCAATTTCCTGTATATATTTAACTCGTATGCGTAAATTAACCCCAAACCCTAGTTTAATTATCAACTATGGTTTTCACCTAAAACCTGACCAAAACCTTTAACTGGTCGATCCGTGATCAAGTTAATAATGGCCCGTTTAATCCTCCGTTAGTTACCCCGATAGAGTAATCTCAATTTAAGTCGTTATTAAACCTTGATACCGCCGTAATTAAGTGCTTTTCGGGCCGCCCACTAGCCTCTGTGCAGCTTCTCCACCCAATCACCGTGTGATCATCCCCCTCCTCATCTGATGGCTCTCATCCATATCGGGCCAACCTGATGTTCATTGTTTACCCACCCAATAAAGTGGTTTTCCCCCTGGCCCCCAATGCTACTTGTCATTCAATGAACAGAATAAGGTGACCACTCTCAAATACCACTGAGCGCCCCAAAGCAGTCCAAAATGAACTACTTACCACCCTCTCGCTACATGACAAATTAACCACTATTAACCCCATACCCACCAAAAAGTAACTTTTTGTGTATAAAAGCCAAAAGCCCCAAAATTGTTTGTTTTCACTGAATTTTCATTTGCAAGCCTTTGTATGCATGCACGACACCTGCAAACATCGAAGCCGTGAACCCAGGTACAATTTCACTCAAAAGCCGCCACAGACAACCTAGTTGGCCTTGCAGCCTATATAAAGCTGTTCGATCACTTGCAGTTGCTAGCCACCGTGGTCAGAGCCAATTCACCCTAGTTCCTGGTATTTAAACTAGAATTCACCAAATACCCTATAAATTTCAAAGTAACCAATTACTTAGTGTTTTTAGTTAAGTTAAAAACTAATTAAAAATACTCAAGAGCTCAAGCCTAATCCTTGCTGAACACCGTTGCCCTAAATACTGCAAATTACCATACCTTTTCTTTCTGCAAATGTTTTCCATATTATAAAAAATTAAAAAAGGTAAATAGGGTATGTCCTAAAAGAATATGCAAAGGACAAAAAGAATGAAAATATGTCAAAAAAATGAAATAGATGAACCCCAAAAGACAAAAGAGACCATGGAGAGTGTGCTAGCCAAAATTAGACTACTATTTACTTCTTATTCTTAATAAGTGATTGTGTGAAGCTTGTGACTTATGCCACAATCCATGAATAGTCAAAATATTTAAACTTGGCTATGTCATGTCTTCAATTTTATGTTTATAGCTAGAGAATAAAATCTGACCAAATAGTGTAATCTTGGCAGATAATCAGATAGGTAGAGTATATAGAAGAAGCTCAATTGTTTAATCTGAGCCCTTGGACGATATAAGGTTAGACTTAGATAGTTTATTTTCTAAATAAAAGAAAAAGATTGATAAGGGTTTGCTAGCCTAAATGCACCCAAATAAAGTGAAGAGAAAATGGTTGGATGAGTAAGTGGGTAAGTAGTAGAAAGGTTGCAAAAATGTCTTGTGATTACATGAAAAGAACTTATGATATTTTTCCCAATGCATCTTCCAAATAGGCATAAGTGGTACATAAGCAAAGACAATGGATTGCAACATGATCCATTTAACATCCCTATCTTTAATTTTAACCACTACACCACTCATTGACTTCCCCTCCATAACAAAAGATTAATATCTTGAGCTCCTTAATTCAAAAAGGCTCGGAGCATTTCTCTGACTTCTAGAGGGACCGGACCCTCGGCTTGATGACTTATGAAATAAAGGTGTTAAAAACCCCTTGCAATTCATTCATCCCCTCCACAAAAACCCTTTTCCTAAGGGCTAAGTCTTTTGCCTAGGGAAAACCCATAAAAAACATGTTCTATGTTAAAAAACCCACCATGTAACATTTATCCTAAGTTAAGCACCACCCCCCCCATGAGTCATTTCACTTCATATTTAACTTTTATTAATATATATTAAATCTCGATAGAAACCCAATTTCATTTATATATTTAACTCCTATGTATAAATTAACCCTACACCTTAGTTTAATTATAAACTATGATTTTCACCTAAAACCTGACCAAAACCTTTAACTAGACGATCTGTGATCAAGTTAATAATGACCCATTTAATCCTCCATTAATTACCCCGATACCATAATCTCACTTTAAGCCATTATTAAACCTTAATAACGCCATAATTAAGTGCCTGCCGGGCCGCCCACTAGCCTCTGTGCAGCTTCTCCACCCGATCACTGTGCGATCATCCCCCTCCTCATCCAATGGCTCTCATCCATATCGGGCCAACCCGAAGTTCATCGTTTACCCACCCAATAAAGTGGTTTTACCCTGGCCCCGAATGCTACATGTCATTCGATGAGTGGAATTGGGCGACCCCTCTCAAATACCACTGAGCACCCAAAAGCAGTGCAAAATGAACTACTTACCACCCTCTCGCTACACGACAAATTAACCACTATTCACCCTGTACCCGCCAAAAAGTAACTTTTTGCGTATAAAAGCCAAAAGCCACAAAATTGTTTGTTTTCACTGAATTTCCATTTGCAAGCCTCTGTATGCATGCACGACACTTGCAAACATCGAAGCCGTCAACCCAGGTACAATTTCACTCCAAACACGCCACAGACAACCTAGTCGGCCTTGCAGCCTATACAAAGCCCCTTCAATCTCTTGCAGTTGCCAGCACCCTGCTCAGAGCCAATTCACCCCAGTTCCAGGTATTTAAACTAGAATTCACCAAATACCCTATCAATTTCAAAGTAACTAGTTACTGAATGTTTTTAGTTAAGTTAAAAACTAATTAAAAATACTCAAGAGCTCATGCCTACTCCTTGCTGAACACTGTTGCCCTAAATACTGCAAATTACCATACCTTTCTTTCTGCAAATGTTTTCCATATTATAAAAAATTAAAAAATGTAAAAAGGGTATGTCGTAAAAGAATAATCAAAAGACAAAAAGAATGAAAATATGTCAAAAAAATGAAATATATAAACCCCAAAAGACAAAAGAGACCATGGAGAGTGTGCTAGTCAAAATGCCACTGTTATTTACTTTCTATTCTTAATAAATGATTGTGTGAAGCTTGTTACTTATGCCACAATCCATGAATAGTCAAAATATTTAAACTTGGCTATGTCATGTTTTCAATTTTATGTTTTTAGCTAGAGAATAAAATCTGACCAAACAGTGTAATCTTGGTTGATAATCAGATAGGTAGAGTAAATAGAAGAAGCTCAATTGTTTAATATGAGCCCTTGGATGATATAAGTTTAGAATTAGATAGTTTATTTTGTAAATAAAAGAAAAAGATTGATAAGGGTTTGCTAGCCTAAATGCACCCAAATAAAGTGAAGTGAAAATGGTTGGATGAGTAAGTGGGTAAGTAGTAGAAAGGTTACAGAAATGTCTTGTGATTACATGAAAAGCACTTATGATATTTTTCTAAATGCATCTTCTAAATAGGCATAAGTGGTAGATAAGCAAAGACAATGGATCACAACATGATTCATTTAACATCCCTACCTTTCATTTTAACCCCTACACCACTCATTGACTTCCCCTCCATAACAAAAGATTAATATCTTGAGCTCCTGAAGTCAAAAAGCCTCAGATCATTTCTCTAACTTTTGGAGGGACCAGACCCTCGGCTTGATGACTTAAGAAACAAAGGTGTTAAAACCCCTTGCAATTCATTCATCCACCCCACAAAAACCCTTTTCCTAAGGGCTAATTCTTTTGCCTAGGGAAAACCCATAAAAAACATGTTCTATGTTAAAAAACCCACCATGTAACATTTTTTCCTAAGTCAAGCACCCCCCCAACTCATTTCAATTCATATTAACTTTTATTAATATATATTAAATCCCGATAAAAACCCAATTTCCTGTATATATTTAACTCCTATGTATAAATTAACCCTACACGCTAGTTTAATTATAAACTATGATTTTCACCTAAAACCTGACCAAAACCTTTAACTAGTCGATCCTTGATCAAGTTAATAATGGCCATTTAATCCTCCGTTAACTACCCCGATAGTGTAATCTCACTTTAAGCCATTATTAAACCTTGATACCACCGTAATTAAGTGCATGTCGGGCTGCCCACTAGCCTCTGTGCAACTTCCCCAACTGATCACCGTGCGATCATCCCCCTCCTCATCCGATGGCTCTCATCCATATCGGGCCAACTTGACGTTCATCATTTACCCACTTGATAAAGTGGTTTTCCCCCTGGCCCCCAATGCTACATGTCATTTGATGAGTGGAATCAGGTGACCCCTCTCAAATACCACCGAGTGCCCAAAAGTAGTGCAAAATGAGCGGCTTACCACCCTCTCGCTACATGATAAATTAACCACTATTCACCCCGTACCCGCCAAAAAGTAAATTTTTGCGTATAAAAGCCAAAAACCCCAAAATTGTTTGTTTTCGCTAAATTTTCATTTGCAAGCCTTTGTACGCATGCACGACACCTACAAACATTGAAGCCATCAACCCAGGTACAATTTCACTCCAAAGATGCCACAGACAACCTAGTCAGCCTTGCAGCCTATACAAAGCGCCTTCGATCACTTGCAGTTGCCAGCCACCCTGCTCAGAGCCAATTCGCCCCAATTCTAGGTATTTAAACTAGAATTCACCAAATATCCTATGAATTTCAAAGTAACCAATTGCTGAGTGTTTTTTAGTTAAGTTAAAAACTAATTAAAAATACTGAAGAGCTCAAGCCTACTCCTTGCTGAACACCGTTGCCCTAAATACAGAAAATTTCCCCCCCCCCCCATACTCAAATCCACAAGAACTGAGAATGCTTGCCGCAATTGCTATGGATGTGAGACCCATCTCTACACTCTATTTAGACCTAGACCACCTACCCCTAGCTGATAAATATTTCTAGATAAAGGACACCTCTGTCTAAGAATCCCCACTCAAGGTATACTGCCAAAGTAGGGATAAATACCTGAACCATGTTGATGAAGTTGGTCTTTGGGAGTCTTATTTGCCCAAGTACCAGTTCCCCCAAGTAAAAATTTCCTAGACATTGTACATTACTGTCATGCCAACTACATTCCAAGTCAAAGAGCAGTCATGTCCCCTAACCAAACCATACTTTTCACCATCACTATAGAGTGCATAAATGAAATGTTACAACTCCAACTAGGGCAAAACGTGACTCCTCTTTCAATTGGAAGCTTATTAGACCAGTTCCCCAAGCTTACCACTGCAAAATTATTGAGATGTTCCAAACCTTCATCAGAGAAGAAAAATATATCCCAAGGGATCCTCCTCCATATGTAACTATTATGTTTCCCCATTGGGTCAGAAAATTGTAGCCATGATATCCCGTGTCCTGGGTTACACCACCAGTGAATATATTTATGAAATTATCCTAGCTTTCATGTCCATCTACACTGCAGGGTATCCTCCTACTGTCATCTATGGCTATGCCAAATTTATAGCTGATAATATGCATGACTGGTTTCTCAAAATGAGCAATGAGAGAGTCTTCAAATACTCCTATGTTTTATACCATCTTTTCCTATACTATCAGTTAGATAAGTTTCCATTCACACTTCAGAAGCTTGACACAAAAGGTCAGCCTAGATCAATCATTTTTTGGACCCCATTGGTCCATAAATACCAATCTCCATATTCATATGCTGACTTCATTGATTTATTTGTACACCCAGTCATGACAATGTTGATAGGAACCCCTCCAAGAATCAGTCCAGACATAAAAAGGATATTTCAACTATCTAAACAGACCAAACTGGGTGATTGGTATTTATACCAAAACCACACCGAAATCAGCATTTATGGTTGCATGCTGACACCATACAAACTACCAAAATACCTCCCAATGAGGTTGTTTGCATTAGAATACTACAGGCAAATTATCAATGTAGATGAGATAAACTTTGTAAATGCCAAGAAGAAGGCCAAATTCAAAATAAAAGACCAACTAGGCCCCTTCATATGAAACTCTAGGGAGGTAGGCCGTGAAGAAGATTTGATATTGCAAAGCATGAAATTCCAAAGAAGTTTTTTTTTGGAGATATGACTCGTTGGAATTCATTACCAAGAAGAGACAAAAGGTCAAGCTAGGACCTTTTATTCATCATCCCATACCAGAGATTGAAGCATATGCCAACCAATCATAATGGGTGGAAGGTACCCTAGTGGACCAAGACAACACCATAATAGACATAGAGAATGCTCTCATTGATCTGGGAAAACAACTTGATGAGGGTTCTTTATTGTAGGTGCTAGAGTAATCAAAGGTGCCAGAGAAATCAGAGGTGCTAGAGAAATCAAGCATACCAGAGAAATAAAAAAGTCCAGAGACAACCATGAGCACCCCTCCAGTGGTATAGACTCATCTGAATGAGGAGAAAAGCCGAAAGAGAAATAGGGAGGGGGACACCACTTTATCAAGAGCAATTTCACAGGCTTATGTAGAAAAAAACCAAGCCAAAAGATAGAGAGTGAATCCTATCTCCGAATAGGAGTACACAGAGGAGACAACAGAGGTCACCGGTACAGAAGGAAATAGGAGCATGCCTAACACCCAATCTGAAGGGGTACAAGAGCCTTCCACATCACAAAATTAGATGTTGGTAAGGCAACATGATGTTGAAGTATCTTCCTTTAGAATTCCTATAGACACAAATCAAGATATCAAGGAAAGATATAAAGAAATCAAGGGTAGGAATGAGAGGATTAAGGCCCAAACATATGCACAATACCTGAAGTTCACTCCTACCAATCAAAGAAGGCTAATGGAATCCTTTGACATTAAGGAGGGGAAGATATAGGTGACCTTTATGAAGCGTACAACCCAACAACCAAAGACAACATCAAATTTCAAAAGGGTAGATTTTGAAGTGCTGGCAAGGGAAATTCATCCCATAGACTAGATTGAATTTCATAAGCAGGCTGGAGAGATGATAAACTCCACCCTGACAAGTAAGTCCATAGCTGGCCATCAGCTACAGTTCTCCCTGAACAACATCTCAGCACAATTCTAGTTGGAGAAGGCCTCCTCATAGGCTAAGGGCATAAGGATCAAGTCCTTAGAGGACTTAGTAATTGAATTGGGACACAATCCCAAGGATATAAAAGCCACCGAAAAACTTATCGAAAATAAGAATGATGACAGAGCTGCATTGAAGAAACAACTAAAAATACCTCAGCTACAACATCCACGAACATTGGAAGTCCTAGAAGCCCAGCAGGGGCATGAAGAGCTAATTTACTTATTATTGAAATTGAATGACCAGCTGAAAGAGACTGAAAATGAATTGGATGGTTTGATCCAATTAAAACAAGCAGATGTGTCCACCCCTTCAATAAATGTTATCCCCACAGTCTTTACAGTAGTGCCATCCACACTAGCAACATCTTTGACACCTACAGTTCCACTTGCAACAACCTTGCCAGGAACAACATAATATACACCAGCAACAGGTGCATCAGGAGAGAAAGCAGCAGAACTTGTGAAAGCCATGGAAGAAATGACCATCGAGGATACAGAGATGAAAAAGTTAAAGGAAAATGTGGCAAAGTTGGAAACTGATTGCAAAATATCCCAACTCAAGAAAAAAGAAGAAACACAAAGGGCACAGAGAATGCGTGAAAGAATCAAAATCCTAGAGAAGGATTTAACACTGGAAAAACTACTTGGAAAAACCAAAGAAATGTTGTGGGCCAATATCATTGACTCTGTCAATGATATTTGGCCATCAATCCAAGTTATTTTTGAGCAAATAGAGTTAGTAAAGGTAGCTACTGAAGCTATCCAGAAAGTAAAAGAGGAGTTGGGAAATAAGCCAGAGGATGCAAATAGACTCATCCACTTCCTCAACAACAATAATAGATATGAGCTCGAGGAGCTAAATATAGAAGACAAGACTACTGCCATTTTAGAAATAAGGAAGTTACTTTCCAAAAGGAACCTTATGCTGAATTTGGAAGAAAATTTCCACAATATGAAAATAGCCATTAATAGGTTCATGAGGGGGAAAGGTCTGCCCAGTCCTATGGTCATCAACGTCAAACTCATGACGCAGTTGGACTATGGTTATAGAATTAGAAAGTTGGCTAAGGAACAAGCGAGTTCTTCATCAATCAAAGCCCTGCCAATAGGAAAAGTATTATATGACACATTTGAGAACTTGTTTTTCCTTGAGCATGAGGTAAAACATTTGTTCCTCAGCAAGCCTAATTTTGCAAAGTATACTGAGGCTAATGAAATCTATAGGAGAATGGTAAATTTGAAATTACCAGATGCAGAATGGTGGGAGAAAATGATAGATTTACTGTGATAAATAAACAACTGAAAGCTACTGCACAGTAAAAATGAAGGCAATAGGGTAAAATAGGTAAAAACAACACAACAGGGTTAAAGAGTATTAGGGTTAAAAAGTATCAGTTGAAAGATGAAGGCAAAGAAGATTCTAGCGAAAAATTCCACAACTGTAAGCCAACATAAATGGCTACACCTCAACCATAAAGTTTGGCACAACCATAATAAAAGGGACAACAAGAAACAATTCATTAGTTGTCTCTATCTTCTTGCAAGAAGATATTTGTATTTCCTAAAATAAATCTCAAGTTGTTTTGAGATATTTTGAAATACGTTTTCGTATAAATACTTCACAATTCGAAGTATGTAGGGTGGATTACTAGACATTTCTATAGTTTTCTTGATCAAATATTGTAAGCTATTGTACCACTGTTGGACCAGCAAGCTGGTTTATTGAATAAAGCAAAGACATTTCACTAGATTCATGTGTAGTGCGAAATACAGAAAAGTATCTTCTTTTGCATTGTCACTTTTCTTTAAAAGTTTTTCCATAATCTTAAATGTATCTGGAATCTAAGTGCTTAATATGGAATGATATCTCAAAATTTGCTTCACTACACTTTGTTTTGACTATTAGGCATTTTGTATGTTTTCTGCTAAAATTATCCAAATAAGGAATTCTTGAGTGCTCCTTAGTTTAGATAGTTTCCCTCTGGTCTATAGTAAAGGATTCTTAACTACCCTTTGCTCATGATCATCCTCTGTTCCTCCTCTCAGTCCCGGTTTGAGGATTCTTAAGTGCCCTCTTACCCTGGTTAAGATCATTTCATCCATTCGATCTGAAAAACCGTGTTTCACTCTGCTAGCTTGCCCATTGAACACTCCCTTTAATGATTTAATCCACAGTCCTACTGCCCTTCTTTGACTCCATAGCCAACTAGCTAGAGACACCATTCTATCCATCTGTTTAAGGATTCCACCATCCAACTTCAAAATACAAACCCAAAAACCCCCTTGAACTTTAAGAACTGGCCTAAAGTCCCAGCAAACAAAGCTAAAACATATAGAGAGAGCCCTCTCTATGTCATAGGTTGGCTAGAGCCTATACTTAAAATATTGGTTTGTAGTTACCTCGGCCTTTTCCTTCTTCTGATAACTTCTAGGGAAAATTTCTAAGTGATAATAGATGAGATTCAAAATCTTCAGAAAGAGCTCAGGATGATGTCTCAAGAGAATGGAAAATTATTTAAGATAAATGAGAAAGATATATTTAAGAGAAATGTATTAGTGAAGGTGTCGCAGAGGGCAGCAGATGCTCTGAAGCATGCTGAGAATAGAGATATTTTGAAAGGAGATAGATGCCATCAAATTTCTAGAAGTCTTCATATTGTATTGGGAAGCCCTGTTTGTTCTCTTGTCACAAAAGAAACTTAAGGTCTTGAGGAAATGAAGAATAAAGGAGAAGAAGAGGAAATTCATATTTTTGAAAGTCATCATGGAATATTTTTTTCCCACATAGGAGGTGCAGTAGGTGTTCAAGTGCAGTCTGACTGTGGGAAAAACATGGATGGCAATTTAGACTCTGATAGAATCTTTAGCTTGTTGAAAAATGAGGCAAATGAAATCCAATTGAAAATGAAGTAAATGGCAGATGAATATGAGAAACTAATAGTAATTTGTGAGGAAACTACAAATAATAATGATAAGCTATGGAAAATATTGTAGAAAAATAGTCAAGAACTGGAAAATTCCACACAAGAGAGGACACTTTTCTCTAGGGAGATAGAGGATCTCATGTCCAAGCTAAAGAAACTGATAGACGATAATGAAGATATGGTAAAGAGGAATGAGAAATTTGTTGAACAAGAGGATGCATTAAACATAAGAAATGACTCATAAATTAATGTTGATGTTCATTTTGCAATAAGCCAATCTGATGAACTTCAGTCATTGACAGCTAAAAATGAGTTGGGCACAAATGTGGGGAACTCAAGGGAACTAATCACAGTGGCAGTCTCTATAGAAAAGATAGGGAATTTGGATTCACTTGTTCCTAATTTTCATGTGTGGATTGGACAAAAGCTTAAAGCCTGGAAAGAATATGAATAACAGGTGCAAAAACTATTTGAAAAGATGGATGTCAAGCTTGGAAAATGTGGAATATCAATCCATAACCTTGATATTCTTAGTGAATTTGAAATTGATATAGATTTAATTCAGGGACAAGTTACAAAACTTCTCTTTAGCATTGTAGCAAATGAGAAAAAGCTTCATGGTATGCAGTTAGAGCATGAACGTCTAGAAATGAGACTTCAAGAATTTGAACACAATAAAGAATATTTAAGTCATCTCTTAAGTGATGATAGATGTAAATGGGATGAAAATGGTTCTAAGCTGCAAAGGGACAGAGATATAATTGTCAATCAGTAGAAAATGCTTCAACAGGAAATAACTTTGGTGAGATCCAAGCTCGATTTTTCACAAGAGAGGATAACAGAGATTACTCGAGTAGCTAAAAACTTGGGCTTGATAGAGATATCTCACAATGAGATGGAGTATTTTAGAAGGCAATCAAAGTCTCTAAAACAATAATTTTTTCATAAAAAATAGGATATTGACACAATGCAAAAGTGTACCAATCAAATGATAGTGAAGAAAGTCCAGATCTCTAACAATTTAGTTCCCTTGAGACACTATTGTCTGATTTTTATGCATCTAAAGAGTACTAGAAATCTCGGGAATCAAGGAAAAATGAAAAGGTAGAAAGATTTGGATATCTTGTGAGGGAAAAGATGGAGAAAATGTCTCTTCTTCCATCTAATAAGAAGGCCCTAGAAACCATGTTAAAGAAGACTATGGAGATCGAGGAAATTTACACAAAATGAGGTATGTGATTTGACAAAGAAGGTTCAGCTTCTTGAGAAACAGAGAATTGATGCTAAGAAGACAATGGTAGTTTAGTTAGAAACAAAGGTTGTTTCATCACCAGATTTAAGACCATCTTCAGAACAAGTTTCTACATATTTTGGCAAGGATGTGTCCTTGTTGAAAGGTGAAGAAGAAAGAAATACGATTTTTACTGCCTTGAAAAAATTCTCAGATCAAGTAAAGGATCATAAAGAAAATATTAAGAAGATGGAGGCACATTTGAAGCTAACAAAATCTTCAATTCAACAGTTAGGGTCTCAGATAGAGGTAGGCTATGATGCTTTAAAGGAATCAGAGCTTTCCTTACAGTGAATTCTCAATGAAAGCCAAATTCTAATTGATTCCCATGAAGAAGAAAGTCAAGAAATGGATGATTTGATATTAGAGCTTCAATATATTGTGTTTCAAGTTAAAAGCAAAGGGGAAGAATTGAAGAGAAACATAGAGGGTCTTCAATATCTAATTAGTAGACTAGTTGAATTGGAAGGAAGAAATATTTGTGATGAGAAAATTAAAGAACAGATAGAACCTGATTATCGCTCTTTACTACAGAATCACTTTGTCTCTAAGGGCTTTTCTGTTCTCCATGAAATTTCGTTTGAGGGGAAGTTGGATAAGTAATTTGGTATCTGTTATTTATGTTTTTCCTTAGTGTAGATGGTGAGAATTGAACAGGGGATATGGTAATATGCTATGCCAAAACCATCACAGCATGGAAAATCAATCACATTCTGGATGATGCCCATTTTGTGAAACCACTATAATTCAATAAGCTCTGCAAGAGGAGGAAAGGTTTATTGCAGACAAGAGAACTTCAATTTTATCTGTGACAAATAAATTACACTCCCAACAGGAAATTAGAGATGACTATTCCTTCATCATAGAAACTTGGATCTATAAAGAAAGAAAATTTAACTCTCGACAGACTCAGTGCATCTTCCTTCGTCCAACGGTCTCAAATGTGGTTAGGATTAAGTTCAATTTGTTCAGCAGCAACATGGAGATGTGTAAATGGAAGGTGAGGAACAGGACATCTAAAGTACACCATTTGAACATGAGAAAGCCAACATCATTCACACATTTTCATAATATATTCTTTCAAATGTTTTGCAAATTTTGTGTAATATTAACTATCTTTAATAACGATATTTTTTTAATATCCTCTATGAATTATTATCAATTTTCCAGTGTAGAATATATTTGTTTCTTTTGATAATTTTCATCTGAATCCATCATTGTATGAGTATCATAATGAAAATTAGGAGTAAGGTGTTTTCTGCTGGTTAGATCCTACCTCTTTCAAGAATGTGAATTAAAGTGTGTTTTGTTGGTTCATTTATATCCATCAAAATCGCATTACGAACATAATCTTGAAACTCAGGAATATGTTGTATGTTTACTAGGGAATAGGTTTAATCATATATCAAAGGTTTCAAGATTATGATATTCCCAACAAGCTAAAGGATATTCACACATTCATTTTGGAAGTAGACATGTCATTGGGCTCTCTGCAAGTTGCACAAAATGAAGCATCTAGGGAAAATTTTGAGGGGTCACATTTCGATCATACTGAGCTTTAATACGTTTTGCATGAGATTCGATTGCTAATGCAGCATCACATCGATTCTCATCTAACTGAGCCAAGTATAACAAATGTCTTTCCTCTTCGGAAGTGGCTAGAAGTAATTCGATGGCCATTCGCAATGACAGGATTTCACACTCAGTGGGTAACACAGCTTCTAGACCATAAACTAGTTGGAAAGGAGTGAACCCTTTTGATGTTTTTACTGAGGTTCGATACGCCCAAAGCACTGAAAATAGCATGTTATGCCAATTCGACCGATGAATCCCAATGATTCGTTGGATCATGATGACTATAACTTTGTTAATGGCTTCAACCAGACCATTAGCTTGTGGGTAATAAGGAGTTGAACTATCGTGATGCAAGCAAAGCTGGCCTATAAGTTCAGTCATCATAACGTTTCAAAAATGATGCCCATGATCAGTGATAATCGCTTGTGGAACACCAAACCTAGCAACTATATGATTAAGCACGAAAATCGCAGCTGTTTTGCCATCTGCCTCAAATGTAGGCATCGCCTCGGCCCACTTGGTAAAATAGTCTACCGCAAGGATGATATACGCATGCCCCCCGGCCGAGTGAGGGTTACATGTAATAAAATCGATACCCCATTTGGCAAAAGGACCAATGACAATTATAGGGTGAAGAGGAGTAGGTGGAACACACATCTTTCGATAAAACATCTGGCAGTTGTGGCATTTTCGGACCGCGATAATACAATCTTTAAACATAGACGGTAAGAAATAGCCAGTGAGCAATATCTTTTGGGTTGTGGCATACCCAGACATATGACCACCACACGCTCTAGAGTGACAGTCATTTAGGACCCTTCCAGCTTCCTCATGAGCCAAACAATGTCGAAAAATAGAGTCTACCCCACGACAATAAAGAGTATCTCCAATAATTTGGAATTGTTGGGATTGGAATCGTATTTTTCGACGTTTTGACCGTGAAATATCTGGCCGAAAGGATTGGGTTTGGAGATAAATGATGATATCCATGTACCACGGATCTAAAGTGCTGATTAGAAACAAGGATTCATCTTTAGTGGGCTCCTCCGCCACAGTTTCTGTATCAGCAAGCGGGAAGTCACACATTAACTCCGCAAAAACTAAAGATTTCTTTGACTTAGACTTTTCAAATTCCAAATCGAACTCCTGTAGGATCACAATCCATTTGGAGTACTTTCCCCCCAACAATTGCTTGGTCAAAATATAGATCATAGGTTTGCAATCAGAAATGGCTGTAGTCTTACGTAGTAAAATGTAATGATGAAAACGTTGGACAGCTTGAACGACTGCCAATGCCAATTTATCCACATGTGAGTATTTTAGCTCAGTTGGATTTAAAGTTCGACTAAGGTAATATATCACATGTTCAGTACCAAATTCATCTTCTTGAACTAACACTATTCCAATGGTAGAATGGGAGGCGACGAGATACAAGAAGTAGTCTTGGTTGTACTTGGGAGGATGCAATAACGATGCATGGGTCAACGCGTGTTTTAGTGCATCAAAATATTTATTAGCTATCTCATCCCAAAGGAATGGAGTATTCTATTTCAACAACTGGGTAAAACCCTTTATGATCTCGGCGTAGTTAGGGATGAATACACGTAAAAAGTTTCCTTTCCCTTGCAAACTT
The DNA here is from genome assembly GCA_000404065.3 of Pinus taeda. Classification (NCBI taxonomy): domain Eukaryota; kingdom Viridiplantae; phylum Streptophyta; class Pinopsida; order Pinales; family Pinaceae; genus Pinus; species Pinus taeda. The sequence goes on from APFE030050975.1 coordinate 345,420, forward strand.
TGGAATTGGCAAAGACTCAAAGGAGGAGGCAATTTGATAATGGCTTCAACCTTCGAGGGATCGACGTGAATGCCGGCTTTCGAAATAACAAACCCCAGTAACCAACCCATTTAATTACAAAAAACACACTTGTGGGGATTCAACCTAATCCGATAATGCCTACAGCTCATAAAGATTGCTCTTAAATGGACGAGATGATTAGCTCGATGTATGGAATGGGTAGGCAAATCATCGAGATAGGGTTGCACAATGTGCTTGATATCATGAAAAGCATAAGACATGGCCCGTTGAAACGTTGCTTCGACGTTCTTGAGCCCAAAAGGTAATTTTCAATAAGAAAATGTCCCCCATGGAAAAATGAAAGCCATTTTTGGTTGATCAGCAGGTAGAATATTGATTTGATTGTATCCGGAAAAACCATCCATGAAGGAAAATATTGCACTATCGGCACAATCATCGATGATTTGATCGATATAGGGAGTTGGGTAATTTTCCTTTGGATAGGCTCGATTAATGTCCCTATAATCGATACATATTCTTATTGTCCCTTGCTTTTTGTTAATAGGAAAAATATTCGATACCCAATCTGTTAGCGGGATCGAATAAATGAAACCTGCTTTGGGTAATTTTTCAACTTCTGCTTTAATTGCAGCAACTTTTCTTGGGTGAATCTGACGCAAACGTTGCTAGATAGGTTTAAAATCCGGGTAAGTTTTGATTTCATGAATAACAATTGCGGGGTCAATTCCTAGCATTTCCTCATATGAGCAGGCAAACACGTCGTGGAATTCTTGAAATAGGGCCTTATATGTTTGAATTTCATCTTCCGTACAAGAGGCACCTATATGAACATTTTCAACAATTCCAGGCTTAACCGAAATGTCAAGGGGAATAGTTCGAGAAATATTTCCCAAGTTTAACATGGAATCAGGATGTTTCATTGGATTCTAAGCTTCCTTGACATATTCAGTCGTAAAAATTGATGAAAAATCATTTTCAAAATGATCTCCCTCGGGTAAAAACGAAGATCTGTGATGAAGATCTTCCCATGGTAACTCATCGATGCATAGGATTTCATGAATTTTCTCATCAGTTTGAACAAGTTCAGAAAATGTTATTGAATCCGAGTTTTATGTCGAAAGTAATTCCTCATGGACCACATTCATTAAGTCAATTTTGGTTGAAGATGTGTCGAAGAATGACTGCACGGCCTGATACGCAATTTCATATGGACTCAAAGGCGTAAGATCACCAAATGAGTCTATCTCAGATTCAGAAGGTATGATCCAAGGATCATCATAAACAATGGTGTCTGATGAAATCATATGAATGGTTGCAGTAGAAGACGATGCGTTGATAGGAGGAAAAGGAAAATTTCCTAGTAAACCGGCATCTTTAACTAGTCCTACTCCAACATCCTTATATGGGATAGTCATTTTACCAACATGCTGAATGCTTTCAGTAGAGGCTGGGTCGGATGAAAAGTAAGACAACTCGTCTAAGGTTACGATCTTTCCATTATGAGGGAACTTTATAAGCCGAAAGACCAATGAAACAACAGCTGTCATAGCGTAAGACCAACTACGACCCAAGAGAAGGTTGTAATCTAGAGGGGCATCAACCACCTCCACATCTAGATTAATGGTTTTACCTTCAACCCCTATAGGTAAATCCTGTAGAATGCCAAAAGGATGAAACCCATGGCCATCAAAGGTATTTAGAATCGTCGGGGATTGATTTAGCAAAGGAGAACCAAGCGACCTCCAACACTGTATCGACATAATACACGTTGAATCTGCCTCATCAATCATAGTCCTATGAACATGTCTGTTTTTGACTATCATTGGAATCTGGACAGCCATTTGATGAGGTAAGCGTGGTGCACTATTTTCTAGATAAAAAATTATAAGGTTCGGGTTCTGAACGTCAATAGCTCCTATAGCTGACAAAAGTAATTTACGCTGTGCTGGACATGATTGCAGCACTTCCAAACCCGACATTGCTAAAGGTGAAACAACTAAATCTTCAACAATGTTATAGTTCTATGCCGCTCTCGCATGTGGATTGAAAGCTGACTTTCGAAGTATACCCTTGGCGGGCGGTTTGATTACTAAGTCTGGATTAGGTTTCTCGATCTGTAGTGGATCGGAACTGGGAGCTAAGGTTGATGGGTTAGAATGAGAAGATTCTGCTTCTTTACCATCAACAGGACTTTTACTTCCATAATCTTGTGATCGAGTCGCAATCCTAACATGGGACATCATCAGTATGGGTTCTTTGTTGGCACCTGAGGAAGAACCTATCATCTTACTGTCTTGATTTGGAAAAGGATCCTTCAAAACAACAAGAGTTTGGGAACCTTTGAAAATTTTTGCAACCTCTGCATGATGAGGGCAGTCTCTCGTAAAATGCTCTTCATCACAAATGAGACAAGGATAACGAGGTTTGCGTTTTTCATCAGTCGATTCCGTTTTTCTGGTTTCTCTTTTGAATTTTTATCTTTTTTATTCTTCTTCTTCCCTTTCTTCTTACCACTGGATTTTGATTTAGCTGTAGATGACTCTACAACATGATTATCGGCGGAAAGTTCCGTGGAAGAATCTCCTATTAGGGAATCTGGCAAGGTTATGATAGGAGAAGAATTCTTGGAAGACTTCTTCTTACTTTTGGTATTAACCGTACCAATCATACCATCAGTGGCATGAGACCCTGAAGGAGCTGCAGCGATTTGATTTTGCTTGGGTAGATCGGGGATTTTCTCGTGTAACGTACCTGATTGAGTATAAAGTAAGTCAAGGTACTGTGCTTGAGCAATTACTTGCTCCTCAGTAATGACTCCGACCTTAGCTACATCCTCAGTGATCTTGGGTAGTAAATATTTTACAAACCATTCAGTTAAGATATGATTCGGGGTAAAAACTTTCACTAAACGCCGTCGACGTCTCCATTCATGAATGTGATCTGAAATGTAAGTGGACGTTGACTACTTTAACGAAGTTAAAAATTCTGTGCCATTGTCATATCTGACTGGCAACTGAAAATGAGTTAAAAACGAGGTAGCTAACTGACTAAAATTATAAAAAGTGGCTCACGGTAACTCAATGTACCACTTGGCCGCAAGACCAATTAGAGTGCGTTGGAAAAGTCTTAAACAGATTGAATCATCTGAAATGGAATTAGATGCACACTAGAGGTGATAAGTCATCACATGGTTCGACGGGTCCTCTCCTGGCTTACCTTCAAACTTAGGAATATCACTAGGCAGCTTATTCAGCATTGGCGGCCAAAACGGAAGATAGTTAATTGGATCGTTCATAAGGCACGACAAATCAGGCAAGTCGAAAGTTGCGATAAACGGTAACTGACGATTAGGGTCACTAAAACTCTGGGTCATCAGACCAGCCCTAGGAGGAGGATATCCAAGATAACTAGGAATTGGAATTGCATTTGGGATATTATATTCTCCTGGAATTTTCATTTGAGATGACAAATGTACATTCGGTTGCAAGACCTGTTGGGATTGAGATGGATCCCACACTACATTCATTCCGGGGTACGGACCCATAACAGGTTGAGAATATTGAGGGTAGAGTTGATAATTCAATGGTATATTTCTAGATCCTTGAACATATGATTGACTGGAAGGTGGTTGGTAACCTTGGGTTGGGTACTGACCTTGGGGTTGATAACCCTGAGGCACGTACTAATACTGGGGTTGACCTTGAGGTACATATTGATACTAGGGTTGACCTTGAGGTACATATTGAGTGTGGGGTTGACCTTGAGGAACGTACTGTCCTTGAGGTTGCCCCCTAGGCACAAACTGGGTACCTTGAGGTTGCCCCCCAGGCACAAACTAGGTACCTTGAGGTTGCCCCTGAGGCAATACTTAAGGATTTTGAGGCTGCCACCCAGGTGGTGACTGGCCACCTTGAGGTTGAGGATTAGGAATAGTACCTGACATCATGAGAATATCTTCTACACTCAACGACTTAGTACCATTATTTCCAGTTAATACCCCTTGTTCAATAGGTTGAGGAGATGCTCTCGAAAAAGTACTAGAAATTGAGTGATACCCAATGGGAACAGAAGGACCGCCACACAAAAAGGCTTCCGGAGATTTAGAAAACATGGACGACTGTCTCGACATATTTAATGGAGGATAGTAACCTCTAGGTGTTGGGTGATAAGAAAAACGAGGTGGTGAAAAACTTAGTCCCGGGTTTTCCAAAAAAATAGTTAATGAAAGATACCAAGCACTGCTCCTAGGCGGACTGTAAAATATTGATTCATGCTCCCTAAGCTCTATAACAGGTTGGTTTTCAGGGATAGGGATTCCTTCTTCCTTTTCTAGAATAGCAAGTTCTTCAATGGCTATTAGTCTAGAAGGAATATTTTGGGTAATTATTCTTTCTACCCTAGGTGAACTAGGACCACTAGAAGCTGGAGAGGAAAACCCTAATATTGGAGTAGCAGCAATTTCAAATTTAGGTTCAGATATTTCAGGTTCTTCACCTATATCACTAGTAGATAAAACACTACCAGTAACTTCTGAAACAGACACAAACTGTGCACTATAATCTACTACTAAAGCTGAAAAATCAGGATGTATCACCAAAGAAGACTCTCCTTCTTTAGGTGACCCAACTCTACTATCTCTAGGAGTTACCAGGGCCCATAGCCCTTCAGGCTGGCTCGGTGAAAACGCAGGAGGTTGGCCGCGAAGTCTACAGGACTTCCTCGGTAATTCAGCCACGGTTAAAAATTTTAACTACTTCACATGAAAACAACGTAAAATCTCAATGAAAACCACCTAAAGCCTCTAAAGAACCAAACAAATTGAATCACATGCCTAAAGAATCTAGGAGATCAAACCACACACAAATAGTAACTTTCCGTACTGAAAACACTAGTTGGTGATGAAATCCAATGTCGCAGAGTCCAATGCAGAAATAGCAGTTGGAACAGTTACCCCGACAACCTGCTTAATGAATAGACTGGCACAAGTTTCTCCACTAAACCATCTCGAGTGAAGAGAACTCCCCAGAAAATCTAGGTGAGTCTAGCAGACGTCTGCTCCAGGTACAGTGGGATCTTCCCACCACCGTCACCTTAGGAAGAATCCTATAGAATATGGTCACTATGGTTACCAACAGAAACAAATATACCTGGGGGAACAGTCTACGATCTGATACGCACGCAAGGGTAGAGTAGCAAGTTCAATCCCCTTGAAGTCTCCTTGACATAATCCAAGGTCTACCAACAAGTGACCCCAGGCTCGTCGACAATGGTTAATTCGAGGTTTACCATTTTTAATACGTGAATATCTGGCATCATTCCCAATGAGGAAGGGTTGATTCCCACACTAGTTCGGACACGATCTCACGATTCTCCTTTAACAGGAGCCTTCCCAGAGCATAGATGCAACAATTGGATTTCTCTCCTATCGCAAGATACAACTACTTATTTGTTTTACTGGCTTGGAGAGTTAATTACTCCCTACTCCAAGACACTAGCCTAAGCTATGTTGGTGTAATAGAGCCCTGGAAATAAAAAGATTACTAGATTGATTTTACTTTAAGCGTTATTTTTATTGGTTTTTGATTAAGTCAAAAGGTGCGAAGATGAAACTCTTGGTGTGAAGACTCGACTTGAAATCACTAAAAAATGCACTTAAGATGATTAAGCAACCTTTTCCCTTCAATGAACTTCTAGCTAGGAAAGAGTTTGAGAATGCAAATGCTTGTAAACAGAAATATTTCTTAACAAACAAATTAAAAGAAGAGTTTTTGTTCCAATGCACTCAAAACGAGACAACTAGTTATTTTCACAAAAATTTCCCTTTTCTTTCAAACGCTCAAATACTACAAAAACAAACTTTTTCAAAAGATATTTGTATATTTTTATAAAACACTCAAAACTATGAATAAAGCAAATCTTGAGATCTACAAACTATAAAAAACTATTTGAAGTAAAAGCTTACAAGATGTCTTTTTCAAGGATGTTTTACTTGGCGATAAGCAAACCAAGGACTAACTTGTCCAGAATCACAAATCAGTCAAAAAACAAGCAATTTTTGTTTTCTTTTGTAAAAATGAAATCCAAACTTTTAACACAAACTTTTTCGAAGTTTCGCAAAGAGAAAACACAAGATGGATTCCTCAACAAAGGTAGATTTTGCAAATGGTCAGACTCATAAGAAGGCCAGTAAAAACCAAGGTGATTTGGGGCTTCTACAACTTCTAAGCTCTGAGCTACTACATGACCAAAATGAAAATCAAGACCAGCAACCAAAACTTCTAGGAATTTCACCTAAAACCCTAACACCAATGGAATTAAACCAACGAAAGTTCTTAACAAGTCAC